>NQII01003759.1:201215-235010 GCA_002778355.1 Clitarchus hookeri | reverse complement strand
GGGGGGGGGGGTATGCATTAATTTTTCTGGCTACCATTTTGTTTCCGTTGGCTGCCTTGTTTCCGTCCGCAATATGGTTTTCGCCCGCTATCTTGTTTCCCAATTACTTACAGTCGCATCTGTCGCATATGCTACACATGCCATAGGTCGTTCGTCGTCCGCTAGAGTGCACCACTGATCCCTGTAATTATGTTTATTGCTGCTAGTGTGTGCCACCCTATTACTCACCTTCCTTCAACCCCGCCATCTTGTTTCCACTTGTCTGTCGTTCAACTTTCGCCTCCTAGGGGAGCTGGTGTTGAACTCACTCGGCTGCCATGTTGATTCTAGAGTTGGCTGTTAGGGGTGGTTTTTTTTTTATTTCGGAGCTCAAAATATCGTCTGGAGTAGGGCAGGATCGAAATGCCGAATCTTGGACCAGCATGCAGACACCTTAGACCACTTGGCTATTGGATCATGTAATAGAACAATGTTGAAAAGAAGCAATATCACGTGCATAAGCAAAAAAAAAGTATTAAAAAAATATAGGTTTTTGTTGTCATTACTATTCCAGAATAAGCTGACCTTGTCGAAGTTTAAGATAAATATCTGTGCTTGCATAGCAAGGTCTGTGTCAGCATTTTCACCGGTAACAGAAGTCTGCACATGTATGTGCTTCGATGTCGTTTTCACAATCTACATGATGTCAGATAGCCTAAGTCAACATGGGTGGAAATAGCTGCATTAGCATTTTCACAGGTCTGCACCTGCACAGATGTAGCTATCTTCAACCCAATATTGTGTATAAGGACATGCAAGTGCAAGAATAAAATGTATGCAAAGTAAGGAAAACATACATTTATTTAAAATTTTTGTGAACTTAAGAATATATTTATTATATTTTTTAAATATTTGTAACTACTATTTCAGTTTCAGAATGTCCTTTTCGTCGACCCAGAAGTCGTCACGTTTCGAGTGTCCGAGCCCCCTCACGTACATGTGACCATTATNTCACGTTTCGAGTGTCCGAGCCCCCTCACGTACATGTGACCATTATGTCGTTTCAGCACCTTCTCGACCAAATAAACATCGGGAAACTTCGTAGGCTGGATCTCCTCTGTGTAAAAGCCTCCGACGATGGGTTCACCTCGTAGGTCCTCGAGGCAATACATGAGTGGATACCAATGTCATATGCGAACCACCTCGTACAATTCTGCCGACCAGTTGTGATGTTAGGCCTTGTGGAAGATACCACGCTGTTTGGAGTTGCGCACCATGTCACCGATCTTGACTTTAGGCTTGCGTGGGTCCCTCCTCGTCAGAATAGCATAAATGGACCGAAGATGGGAGTCGTCCTTGACATCTTCGGGTTTTATGTGAGTGGTAGAATAAACGGTAGAATTACACTAGCGAACGAGTTTCGGCAGTAGCTCAAGCCACTTGTAGTTTCCATTCGCCGTAAAATATTTACCAATTTGGATTTTAGATTCCGGTGAAAACGCTTGACAATGTTAGTCTTAAGTCCAGAGTACACGGAATAGTGATTTATAGTGTACCTTTTCATCAGTGCACGGAAAGTAGCATTAAAATATTTTTTTACCATCGATGGTGTGGAGATTTTTTTGTATGTGTCCTTTTCTCAACACATCCGTCATGGCCTTGGTGATGTCACATGCATTCTGCGACTTGAGTGGTCTGGCCCAGGCATACTTGGAAAACGTGTCTGTTATGGTCAAAATGTAGTGGTGGCCTTTATTCTCACGAGCAATATCTTGCATTTCGATCAGGTTGAATAGGAAAGTATCATCCAGTCTTTCCTGACGTACTTTCTCCGAGTATAATTCCTTTTGGCTGACCCTGCAATTCCCCAGAGACAGCATATTTCGTCATCGCACTACGTAGCCAACTTCGGCAAGTTCTTCGATGATGGATATACTCTTGTGTAGGTGTGTGACTGGTTACCCGCAGACTGCGAAGTGATCAGTAGCTGTAGCCTATCGACGAGTTCGTTTGGATCGTCCCAAAATATGTAGTCTATTTTGCATTTAGCATCAAACTTTTGCAGCAGTAGACACGATCCAATAGCTTCGACCAATCATGGAGAACAGTCCCACAATAATGCCGAATTATGCATGCATTGTGTCCTTAAATCACTGCGTTGAGGGGTTATGGTTCGCATAATGAGCACGACTGGTCTGTAGCAAGGGACGGTACTTGCGCAAATCTGATTCTGTGTATTGTCCGGGATGCCTATGAAAAAAATAGTTCGCACAGACCATGCATCATTTTCACTGGGAGCTTGCCGATCTTCATCACATCTCCTGGAGAAAACGTCTCTTCCTTCTTTCCAAGAAAACATTTTCCATCATGGTGTCGCAAGCCGTACATCTTATCGTTGTTCCGATCGGATTAAGAAGTGATGTAGTGCCTGGACCAGGGTGACCACTGCGTGCCCGCATTATCGTGCCCCTTTCCATTCTGGCGCATGCAGTAAATCGATCAGAGGCAGATAATCTTCGTCGCTAGTGATGGCCACTTCCGATTCTGGCAGTTCTGAACTTCTTTTCCGTTTGCATGTCGGGGTTGGTCCTTTCACCTTGATTTCGTATTTGATATCTGGCTAAGGCAAATATTCTTCCTGGCGTTGTCGACCAAGTTCGTCGAGGTGGCTGCTTATCGTCTTGTAAGTCCTCTTTCTTTCGATTCTCGAAAGCGAGTCTGTTACTTTTCGCGAGAAGATATTTCGCGCGAACAGCTTCGATGGCGCACTGCAGCTCAGTCGTCAGTTCAGTTCGGTCTGCCATCATTCATAGGGGGGAGGATTATACGGTCACTCTGGTGGGAGGAAGGAGGCCGGAAACTTGAGGTGGTGTGGCAGTACTATGCTATAGTAGCCGAGTCCGGTCCCGTACCGACTTCCAGAAATGGCGTGTGATGCGTCTCTTAGAGCCTCTCAACACTCAAGGCGACCCAAGGCTTCTTGTGCCACCCCTGTTTAAACTAATTGGGCACGCCGCCCGTGCCCTATGGAACATCAGCTTCCTAGTGGATGTATAGGGGTATCTGCCGTGATGGCTTGGGCCGATAGTTAGTACCTAGGCCCGACCACTTGGTGGGGTGTTGGACCTCTTGGCAATCAGGCCATTGGGGCCCAAAACAGGAATTTCCCTGTGAAAAAATTCTATGTATGGCAAAGGACAAGTGTCTGACGTCAGCGGGGCTTGCCTTATGGACGGCGTGGCGAGTTCGGCTTTCGGTGACTAAAAACCAGGGTATAAAACTGAACTAGGATGACCACCAATTTTTAGAGCGACTGCATGTATCCCTACCCGTGGGTGGCTGCCCTGGCGGTAGGGCATGGTAAAACCCATTCGTGCCATGGAAAATAAGAGGTAGCATGGGATGATCCGGTTGGCCCATCCGGAGGTTTTCTCTGGTGTATGGATCGCTAGAGGTTGGACTCGTGCTGGCAGTGGTTAACTCCGCATGATGGAGGAGGATCGGAGAGATTCCCCCTCTTGATGAAGAGCCGGGTGGTGAGCAGGCACCTGCTCCAGTAGCANGAGCCGGGTGGTGAGCAGGCACCTGCTCCAGTAGCATCCTGAGATGACGTTAGGGGTGTGGGTAGTGCTCCGGCTAGACCACACACTTGGTAAACTGAGTACTAGGATCTCAGGCCTTGAGGTAGGACATGCTCGGTGCGATCTGGTGAATTAGATCGGGCTATGCTCGGTGTGGCCTGATGAATCAGGTCGGGGCTTTGGATTTGGTCAAAAGTCGGTGAGCGCTGGTCATGTCTGCGATGAGAGGGCGTGATCCCTTTTCCCCGCTGACTGGGCGGCCGGGGTGTGGAATGGCAGTGATGGCTAAGAGCGCCCCGTTAACAAATAAGAGCATGGCTGTGATGGCTGTGTATCATAAGCATATATATGCCATCATTCATAGAATGGAATAAACACACAACCACACAGGTATATAAACATATTTACTCTCGAGTTGAGAAATGTGAATTTTCGATCCTTTCCAGCCGGTAGACGAACGCGTCCAGCACCTTCTTGATATGCCTTGCAACCACAGTTTTGTGAGCCAGTTTGGAAATAAATTTTTTTTGAAGAGTTTTCAATTATTTCTGTCTTTGTACACTCGATACGTTGATCAGGTCTATTATCCGTGCCTTTGTACCCTCTACATGCCAGTCGATGGCCACCAAATATTATACCACTTAATTTTTCATGCTCTCGATCTTTGCCAAATAAGCGACTGGCCCCTGAGAACAGTGGTGAGCCAGGCTTCCGAGAACCCACCGGAGTGTTCAACATGTCCGAACTTGGAAATTTTATTGTGACTCACGATCGGCATCCTCCTATAAACTGATGAAAGCAACACCTGTACCTCTCCTTATGTACCGGCGAATCCTTATCGACCACCAATATGCCATACTCCTGGTACCAGCACAAATAACACATGTCCTTAAACTCTGCGAACGTTATGTCTGTATTGACGTGGTCATCGTACGCATGCTGTAATTTTATATCGTCCATGCGAAACAACATGAGGAAATTCACATTATCACATAGTATCTGTTTTGGTATGCGCGAATAATTTTGGCTCAAGTACACACAATCCATGTTTGCATGCCATCCCATGCCAAAGTTTCCTGGATGCAAGTCTGTTTCTCACATGCTACATCGTCGAAAACACCGAGTTTGGCAATGCTTCGCTTGGTGGCACGACAGCTTCGTTATCGCTGCAAGGGAAATAACCTAAGTTTTCAATGGCCTGCATTACATTTGCCAGATGCTGGTATTTCTGCTGATGGAGCGATTTGGAGTACAGGTACATGTTCTAGAAGTCCATTCGGTTCCTCCAAAAGCACACGTGTCTTGCTGCAACTCGACAGTTCGCAAATTAATCCTCTCATGGTATTGGGCAACCTGCATGCTGTGACATGCAGCATTGAGGTTAAGAAATCTTCCTCGGTAATGCAGATGAAAGACTAACATCCGGTTTGTTTATCTCCATGATACTGAAAAGAAAACGTATAAAGGTCGGGTATATATCAATTCGTAGCACAGTAGCATGTGATGACTCATAGAATAAAGATCAAATCTGGAAGAGGCATCGTCAATACACTGATTAACAATCTACCTTTCGAACTGTGCATTCCCGGATACAGGTTCTGCGGACCAGGAACCAAACTAGCTAAAAGTTTGGCACTCAACGATAGAGGCATTAACGCGCTGGATGAGGCATTCAAGTGGCACGATAATGCCTATTCCCAGCACCAGGATCTGCAAGACAGGCACCAGGAAGAGAAGATACTCTCGCATAGGGCGGATGAAATTCATCGAGCACCGGACATCGCACTCGGTGAAAATAAAGCTGTGTGGGGCATTTCCAACGCGATAAAAGCCAAGGTGAAGATGGGAATGGGGACGAAGAAAGCGAGATGAAGTTCCAAGAGGAGACAGAAGAAAAATATGGGAGGATTCCTTCCTGCCTTGATACCTGCAATCTGTGCTCTGGACGGTATTGCCAGGGCTTTAATGAATATCGTTAGCGCGGTGAAATAATCCTCGAAAGAGCATATGCAATTAGAGGAAAACCACAGCCGAAAACGTAAACAGGAGACCATTTCCATGGGGAAAACAGGTGAAGGACTATACATACGACGACCCTGCCGAGGAGGAGGAGATGCAAGAAAGAAAAAGTGTCGCAGCAGGAGGAAGCACTAATGAAATCTCTACCGAAACTGCCGCTCACAAACGTGTATTTGAAACTGTTTGCATGCTAAATGAAGATACCTCATTTTGGTGGTGTGTTCATGCGAGATACTTTGCCCCCTAAAACCACACATGACGGATGTACCATAATCAACCTGAACATTACAGCATGGCCTAGTACACACTGGGAAACGTATGTTAAACATGGCAAATGCGCTCTATACTACGACAGTTTCGGTAATATGCTTCAACCACCCGAACTGTGATGGCACCTGAAAAATTGCAAACTGACTTACAAGTACGATATGTAGTAGATGCCAAACACGTGGAATTACTTGTGTCTTCGATATCTGGTGCGGTGGAAAAAAAAATTGTATTCGAATAATTGTTTGTTAAAACATTTTTACACAAAAGGTGTTGGCACCTATATTCCCCAGTCAGTTTCTGTGATGTCCATAATTCTAAGTGGTAATACATCCTAGCAGAGGGTGATGCTTTACCCGTCCTTGGAGCTGAACGGTGAGTGGACTGTCGGACTTACGATTTTTCAAACTTACAACTCCATATCCAACATAGAAGAAAATGCGAATTCTGCATTCCAGTATGTAGTAACTGCAGATATGAAGGATATCAGCATTTTCACCGGTGCATACGAACTGAAAGACATCGCCAACTCCATTAAGAAATCCATGCCATCGAATGTGACTTTCAAACTATGATGTATCCCAAAACCACTGAAGGCAGAAATATTTTGCAGTGTCAATATCAATTTCACAGAACCAGATACCACCAGGCCAATGCTGTGGTTCGAGATGCGAATTTACGAAGCTGGCAAAATGCACGAATCGTCACACCTTCTATACTTATTTCCAGTGAATGTGATACCTATAAACTGACATTTGACGAGTGACTACTATGCCAATAGTAAAACCAGCAATATACTGCATGAGTTCGCTCCGACACCCTCCGACCTCCAAGGTCGAAGTTCCAAAAATCATAATTTACGTACCTGTGATCGCGATGAGCGCACACGAAGTGGTCGTTTCAATCGTCGATTAGGACGATAAGCAGATAGATTTCAGAAACTAAGAAATCACTTTGTGCTTGCACTTGAAACGATGGGATTGAGTTTTGCTAGAGGGCATATTGTGCATAAAGACGATAGCAGTACCAAACCCGAAACCAGTCAAGCTCGAGTCACATGAATACTAACACGTGCCAAAAAGCAGTTTCTGCATAGCCTAGGGTTGAAAGTGAACCGGCATGGAGGATGGCAACATGTTGAACGCGTACCAGCTGCCAGTATTCGACGACATGATCTACAAAATTGAGCTGCATTGCTACCAGCTCTATCTGACCAGCCTCTACGTCCTCAGGCATGAGGTTTGAATCCCGATAGAGCATCTAGATATTTACACCCTGTCTTTGCAATCATTCCTCCGCATTCGAGGTATGCTCACGAAAAAGGATGGGACCCACGCCATCGCCATTGTGTTCGTTCGTAAAGGTATACGCCACCTTTTCGAGCGAGTAATGTGCGTATTGAATGGTGTTACTATAGATGAAATACGAGATGTGGGTGTAACCATTACCATAAAAAACAACATCTCGCTCATGCCTAACAATTTCGACATGGTAAATATGGCAGGCTGGGGAATGGAAGATGGTTACAAATTTCCCATCATCGCAGAAGGTTAGAAAGAGTTCAGCATGCCACTATCTGTGCTACTTGATTTCGCTGAAAATTATATGAAGATAATAATATGAGCCAAGCAAGAACTGGTGATAATACTGGCCAACTAGCATCTCGATGCAGTGTTGAGAGCCAAAGAAAACTCGCAGCCTGTTGCTGCAACCCTGACCAACATGGAGTGGTTCGTTACCTCGAGCACCCGAGAATGCGCGAAGCTACTGATCTACATCAAGAAAGAAAAAATCATCGATATAAACTTCAGGAGCTGGAGTTGGGTTACATGCCCAGTCTTGTCATCTGCTAAGGGAAACCACTGGATCGTGAAGACAACTTCAAGCACAGAAAAACTTCTCTACGTCGTACTGACATTTCAAACGAACAAGCAACACAAAATCCTTGCAGACAAATCGTCCTTCAACTACTGCAACGTCCAGAACATAAAAATATTTTTGAATAGCGAAAGCTATGCATAAGTGGATTTGAACACCTCCTTCGGCCAAGAAGGATTTACGTTGCCGAATTATTTGTACACTCAGTTTCAAGCCTCCTTATATGGGCGCGAGCCCTACCCCACCCTGAGCCCAGTAAGATTCCTTGAAACAGCACCATTTCTTGTCTATGATACATCCAAACATATCGAGGGAGTTCAAAATGGCATGGTGGATTGTTATATAGAAATTATTTGCAAAGTAAACATGCCTGCGAACACTGCTGCGTATTGTTTGATTTTGCCCGACGGAGTAGTGAGCTACGACTGCTTTTTGGGGCTGGTGAACATGGCGAGCAAAGAAAATATAAACACGATGATCACTGATTCTCACCTCAGTTTGTATCAGGATTTAATGTAATCTGCAAGGCTTCCAGAGACAGAGCGGCTACGTACTCAAGGAGATCGCAGTGTTCTACAACGACGATGGTAAAACACACACGTGCTCCTTCCGCCCCTTTATTCCTGAAAACTCTTGGACGATAAAAGCAGGAAGACGAACGACTGACTGACCAAGTACTACCATGTATTGGAGTGTGTTGAAGGCAACCACTGTTGCTGGTGGTCCCACCATTGGTGAAGTGGAAGTCGTGGAGCTAACTGATAAAGAGGAGCCAGATCTGCTATGTGGCTATGATGAGATGGATGACCAACTGGCGGCCGGGAGTGTGAGTGACCGAGACGACAGTCATTGCTATGATCTCGAGACAGGTGCTGCCTTTCGCAATAAGCTAATTCTTACTATCATTCGCAAACTTCTTATCCTTTCATGTGACAGTATACTAGATTAGTGCAATGTGTACATTTTACGGTTAATCATTCATAATAATAATAT
This sequence comes from Clitarchus hookeri, assembly GCA_002778355.1. Taxonomy (NCBI): domain Eukaryota; kingdom Metazoa; phylum Arthropoda; class Insecta; order Phasmatodea; family Phasmatidae; genus Clitarchus; species Clitarchus hookeri. The sequence goes on along the minus strand of NQII01003759.1, from coordinate 226,293 downwards.
ATGGAATGGTTACAATTTCAGAATAGTAAGTTCACCTATGCTTGTATGGTCTGTATTGTATTGACAGTGTACCAAATAAATGGTGTATGAAAATGTATTTCTGTGTTTTAATTACTTTTACCTTTTGTCATTTTTTTTTCAATATTAAAAGTTTTTTTGAGAATTTTATGTGATAAAAATAAAGTTTCAATAAATATATATATATTTTATTATTATTTTACTAATGAGAAAACATGTTATCTATGAGAATAAACAATCATATTTTCTGGGATCGCTCCCGGATTTCCGTGCTGGACGATGATGCAGGTTGCCCGTTTTTCTCGGGGATCTCCCGTTTCCCCAGACCTTCCATTCCGGCGGTTCACCACACTCACCTCGTTTTGCCCTCATCGGCTCTCAAGACAAGGGGAGAGAAATAGTTTTGGTGTTACTAGCTTTAAAATGTTTTCTGCAATCATTATTGAACTTTATTCTTTGAGAAAAACGTAGAATATCACTCAAAGGGTTGAATAACTGTCATGTCAGTGGTGTGCATTTTTTTTGTTTACCGTTTGGAATATATCGGAATTGATTATTGATGAATGGTGATGTTCTGAGAATTACTGCAGACGCGATAGAAGTAGACCTACTAAAAATAAAACGAACTGTCTCTAAAATATAATAAAATAATGTTCATTGCCCTAACGAAGTCACTTTTACAATATTAAGCTAAAACATATGTAATAGCAAAAAAAAATTATTTCCAAGATGACGACCACATATACCTCTTAAAACACGGTAACAAAAATCATCATTAAAAAAAAAAGTGGCTTGGAGTCGGAGAGTTTTAAAATAAAGGGTCGTGGATTTTTTTCTCGTGATAAATATGTGCACTGTATATCATCTGTGAAATAGCAATTTACCGGTTGAGGTTTCTGACTAGAAAATGAACAGCCACGTAAAGTCGTGAAGAAACACACACATTCGTGAAAATACACCAGCTCGTCTTGTAAGCGGCCGACAGTGGGTAGTGTTCTGTAATATGCCGCAGGAATACTTACAGGTTGTTCACGATGAACTGAGCACTTTTGAAAGCCCTTCATGAGATATAATTTTAACAATATTGTGTATTCTTCAACCACATGTAAAATTAACATTGAAATGTCGCTAATCACTTTATTCATGCGCCGGGGAAATGAAAGTAGGAAACTGTTAGTCAAGTATAAAGTTTATTAATTTGCTCATTCTTAGTCTTATAAGCATTTGAATAGCCGGCGGGTTTTCTAGAGGATCTCCCGTTTCCCCCGCCCCTTCATTCCGACGCTGCTCCACACTCACGTCGTTTCATCCAGATCGGCTCTCAAGACCTCGATGTTAAGAGCCACCCAAATTTCTCCACCTGCTCTTTATACACATATTCTATATAGTGTTTCCTATCTTTTTAAATAATAAAATTAAGTTTCAATAGTTTTATTAACCATTTATTATACACTTAATTTTATAGCTTGAAATGTTGCTGTACTCAAGTCGACACAGCACTTGTTTCGTTGTCACTTTAGGTTATGTTTTCAGTTTCAGTAATATGAATCAATTGTGACCGAGACAAGTAAGACTGTTTGCGAATCATTTACCCACATTCATCATTACAGTCCATCATTTTCTTAAACGTGAGTAATGTACACAATTGCGTTCACTGAGTCGGAATGGATTAAGCATTCCTTAAATGCTGAATACATCTGTAATATCTTTCTAATGTGAAAAAAAGTCAATGAAAAATTAATTAATATATAATTTACTTTCTCCGGCCTAGAAGCCAACTCAAGTGTTCGCTAGCACACAGAAATAAAACACAATTAATATTTTTTAAAAAAATTATATACACTAGCGACAATACGACATGAGATTCATTGTCTGCGCGATAAACAGGTCTGACCCGTTCGTGCAAAATGATGATACGAAATTTTTTTAAAATATATCTGACAGCATTGTGGATATGTCAAAACATGAAAAAAAAATCTCAACGCGGGAAGTTTCGAGGCGAATTTAACATTTTAACAATGGAAATGTTTTTATTATTTAACACGCATCTTGTGTTGTATCATGCGTAAATCTTTCCCGGCCTTCGTCTGTGGCTATTACGTGCGATTTCCAACATTAAAGTCCATTCCGAAGCCTTGCTAAAGATTTACTTTCGTGCAAATAAAAATTAAGGACTGTGAACCACATTCGAGGGCGTATTTCTTCATAACACGCCTATTTACATTATTTTTATATAAAACATAGGTAACAGTTTAATTCAGCCAATAGAACTGCATATCAGACAGTTTTAAAATAATTTATTATACGTGGATTTACTGTATTTTGTATGCAACATGGATGAAGTTGACTTTTCAAAACATGTCACACCCATAACCGAGCTCCCGGACATATTTAAGAAGACGTAAGAGAGACGTAGCATATTAAGGGACCTCTCTACCTGAGCTGAGTTATTATTCTTGACGCCGTATTTATGTTCCCGCCACCTATATATTTTAAAAATATGGATGACGGTATACCTCAGCGGCCAGTGACTATGTAACGAGCACAATCGCATTTGATATATGTATAAGTTCAAAAAATATCACAAAGATAACATAGTTTGGTTACTGACTTCGTAGAGCGTACAGTGTTTTCCTGCGCGGACTGATACATAGTTCTGTGCATGTGTGGTGTGATTTTTTAATGGTTTCGAAGTCTGGGAAAGGGGTTAAATTTTCTTTTGAGGTGAAATAATATAATACTTTTGGTTGTATCCTTCTTGGCCTTCGAAGCCGCGCGGCTGTGTCACGGTGTCGGCCCGCGCGCTGCCAGGGGTCTCACGCCACGCATTGCTGCGACGGCGAACTTCACGCCGCCGGCAGAGATAGCGCACGCCCCCCCAGCCCCCTCCGCCTAGCTATGAGGGCGACGCCTGTTCTCGTCCGCACATGGGTGGATGTGCTTGGCCGGCGAATGTGTCCACCAATACATTATTTCTAAAACTGAAATCACGATATCCTGCTAAACTGATATCATAACTAATAATACATGGTAGCATGACAATATTTAACTTTTTTAGTAAACGTAACATTTTATTGAAATTAATTTTTTTATTTAAATAATATTTAGGGTTACATGTTGCTGGGAAGGAGGCGAGAGAGGCGCCCCTTGCCTGTGACGTCAACCGATTTGGTTGTCTCAAATTGACCTGGTATTTTCTTACTCCTACCATCCCTACATAGTTTATAAAACAAATAAGTAGTGTGGGAGGGGAAGTCAATCAATAAAAATACCTAGCCAAATTAATTATCATATATTTCACATAGTTTCTGACAAAATAAGTAAGACTGGAAGGATGGGAAGTTGGCCAGTGAAAAATGCTTGGCCAGGAGGGAGGGGAAGTCTCCCATTCCTACTCTGAGGTACTACATTCCTTAAATCACTCCGCGCCTCCCCACAATTTGGCTGTGAAATATAACGGTTGGAACATCCCCAATTCTCTCACTCTGATATCAGCGCTTGTCTACATATCCGAGTACCCTCCTGCTTCGTCGCCATTATGTGCTTGGAGAGTTATTGTGAGGTTTCACAGACGCCTTCCAGTTTTACTTCGAGTAATTGCTCGCTAAGGAATGTTATTTGTAATTTTTTTTTCATCGAATTGTATGCATTCTTGTTAATTTGGTTGCTAACGAGCACTTAAATTTTTTTTGTCATAAAATTTTATTCAAATTGTTTGCTAATGAGCTATTCAAATTTAAAATAAATAACTGATTTAGTTTCTTGTTAATTCGTTTGGCAATACGATCTTTAAATTTAAAATAAGTAACTGTTGCACTTTCTTGTTTAATTGTTTGGCAATGAGCTCTTAAATTTTTTTTAAATTAAGTTTTTAATGCAAACGATTTTAAAATAAAATGGTTTTGTGTGCTTACTGAATTATACAATGCAAAGTTATTAACGACGTTTATTTTATTTAGTGCAGTGATTGGTAGACAGTACGTCGGTCCCTTGCCAAAGGTTCGTGCTTGGCCTGTCAACCGACATCGGAACAAGTCAGAACTGACTGCCAGTTCTCACGTGTTGCAAATTCTATGGAAGTAAGTACTAGCATCGATGAGATAATTAAAAGTTATATTTTTTGTTACGTGCATTGATCGTTTGCAGGTCTTCGCATTCAGCAGTCACAGGTACTGTCAATTCCTGGAGTTGCTGATTTGTCATCTTGCGGTCAAATATGTACGACCGTAAGGAAACCACAGCATATTCACGGTAATACAAGCAGTGAGTATTTACGACCACGTGACAATATTTTTGCATGTGTTTATTAGACTCTTTTTATTTTATGTGGTGAACTTGTGTCCAGGTAAAGTAACTTCCGTGGTAGGACGTCAGAGAATCCCCTTTGGGAATCAAATCGTCTGTTCCACGGGAGTCCCTAGCAACGCAGCCTATCGTAGTTAGGAAAGTGACTGCAGTCTTCCTTTACTTTCTTCTTGTGATATATAACTATGCTGTCTACGTGCAAAACTGTTTGTGAGGATTTTTACTATACTCGTTCACCAAAATTTTTGTATAGTGTGTAAAAGAAAAAAATTATGTCGCTTTTAAAAAAAAACTATTTTTCACATTCGTAAATAGCTTGCCCATGTCATAGTTCAATCATTGAAAAAAAAAATCTAACTATATTATTCTGTTTTAAAGCATAAATCCCACTGACAAAATATGTTTTTATATTTTTGACAAATTTTTTAAAAACATTTTGCTACGCAGTGTATGAATATACTTGGATACAGAGTAGTTTCGCAGACTTTGTTGACATAAGTATTTGCGTAATAATTAAACGTTTTTCTGGCTTCGTCAAATTATTTGGCATTAATGCTATGTCCACACTATTAATATTATTCGTGACCCTATGTTGTGGGTTTTGTCAAGGATTTTTTTTTAATAACTACATTTGATGATAAAGCAAATTTTTCGAAGTGTTTTTCAAAGTCTAGAATTCTTTTATATTTTTATAAAACTATTATTCTCGTTCATAAATAACTTGGTTATAGTATAGTTCAGTGAAAAAAAAATTACTTAAAAGTATTTTTTTTGCTTCACAGTTCAGTATTACATTTTTTAAAAATGTGAATAATTGTTATTTGGAAGCAGAGTAGTTACACAGGCTTTGTAGGCATACGTATTTGCGTATTACTTATAATTTTTTCCAAGTTCATCAGCAATGGTTTTGCGTAAACCTTCCATGACCAGATTATTAATATTATTCGTACCCATCGGTTGCAGTTTTTTTTTGCTGAAGTCTTCAGCATGGAGAGCGGCCCATGTTTTATACTTTTCGACAATGCCGGTTGCTTATTTTCAAAGTTTCTGTAGTGCTACCTTATATCTCAGGTAACATTCAACTGATTCAGCCGAAAGAAATACAAGTGCGATTACAATTAATCTGGTAAAATATTATTTTGCTTCTGCAATTTTTGTTTTACATCATCAAAATAACTTGCATACTTGTGTAAAGGAAAGTTGGCTTATTAGTTATATAGGTAATTATTGCGAGCTCCTTCTTTCGAACAGACCTCCGGATCTCGTAGAATTTAATATCGGACAATGGATGGATATCGCGAGCATTAAGTTCTCTTTATATAGTAAGTTGATAATGTCAGCAGCGATTTAATACTTAGTTGGCGAAAAATAAATAATCACAACCACTATCTGTAGACGAATTTGTGAATGCGTATAGAAACTCTCAAATTCACAGCAAGCCAACAGCAAGTCTCCAACAAATATCCATCATCGAAGCTCTTGGAGCTACGGCGTTTCTCTTATAGTTCAGGCTTTAGCAGAAATCATTCTATCTTAAAAAGGCTTATAGCCTAACAGACCTTTTTACTTAAAATTATTTTACCTGACGTGTCTATCACTTAACAGGCGTTTAGCTTAAAGTCATTTCACTTAACTGGTAGTTATCCTATTAACGTTTTGCTTAGTAAGTATTTTGCTCAAAAGATATTAGGCTGAAAATAGTTTAAGGCCTTTTAACTTATAAATATTTTGCCTAGAAGGCGTTTGGTCTTACAGTGTTTTGCCTAAATGTCTTTAGTCTACGTTTTGGGCTACTTGATTTTATACTAAACGACGTTTATCAAAGGCTATTTCCCTAATGAACATGTTAAAGAACGTTCCACAAGGAAGGAATTCAAACGAACCAATAGACTGTACACAAATGAATATAACATCTCAAAAGCCAGGAACTAAGAAACGGAACATATTATAAGACTACTAACAGGCGTCGGAGCAGTGGTGGCCAAGAACACAATTTTATCCGGCCTTCCTTGACAAGTATAGGTAATAGCAGGTATGATCGCAAAGTATTCTGTTTTGAAANGAACACAATTTTATCCGGCCTTCCTTGACAAGTATAGGTAATAGCAGGTATGATCGCAAAGTATTCTGTTTTGAAAAATTTGGCGTGCTTTGATCGCCACGGAGACCAGTTTACAGGAAGTGGCGCGAAGCGTTGACCGGCCACAGCTCAGGCACAGAATAAATAGGTATACAGAAGTGAAATGTGGTGATGGTTCCTTCGATGAGGGCGTACCCATTCCCGATATGCAACGCGTGGCTTTGGGAATGGGCCTCGTGTCTGATTGGCTACTGCATACTGCGAAAGATTGCCTATTGGCGGTAGGCCGCGGTGGTGTAGTGGCTCAACTGCTCGTCTCACACCTAGGCGAACCGGATTCGATTATCGATGGGGTCGCTCCTGGATTTTCGCATGTGGGAATAGCTCCAGNGTCTCACACCTAGGCGAACCGGATTCGATTATCGATGGGGTCGCTCCTGGATTTTCGCATGTGGGAATAGCTCCAGACGATACCGCTGGTTGGCGGGTTTTCTCGGGGATCTCCCGTTTCCCCCGCCATTTCATTCCGGCGCTGCTTCATACTCACTTCGCTTCACCCTCATTGGGTCTCAAGACCTCGATGTTAAGAACCGCCCAAATCTCTTCACTCACTCAGTCACCCTACCCTATTGGCAGGGCTGCTAGTTGGCGAGTACCGAGCACTGNGCCGCCCAAATCTCTTCACTCACTCAGTCACCCTACCCTATTGGCAGGGCTGCTAGTTGGCGAGTACCGAGCACTGTTTGGCGAATGGCGTTCCAATACGTTACTGACTAATGGAAATTTTCTGGCACGTGAGGCTGGAGTTAGCGATACAAACGGGTCTTTCACTTCTCCATTTTAAGTATTCTGTACCTCAGGTTCATGTCTGCAATACCAAATTGGGGAACTGGTCTGTGTAGTTTTATCTGTGATGTTTAATGGCAATGGTGAGTTCATATTATTATGATGGTGTGATTGGGCTGTGCCCTTTGCCAATCATGAGACTAAATAAAAATCGCGCACACACAGAGAATTCAGAAATACAAAAAATGGAAAGAAAAAAAAAANGCCAATCATGAGACTAAATAAAAATCGCGCACACACAGAGAATTCAGAAATACAAAAAATGGAAAGAAAAAAAAAAACCTTTTTACTGCACCGCAGACAGATAATAAGAAAAAGTTGTTTCCTTGTAAATAGAAAACAAATATGTATATAATCAAAAAGACAAAAGATCGACGAACAACTTATTAATACAAAACAGGACAGACGGCAAAATCAAACCAAAAGACAAGATATCACGATGATGAAAACGAAAACACCACACAAGTGAATAAAAGAGTGTAAAAAACAATATCAGTACACAGAGCTGAACAAAAAAAAACTTNAAAAGAGTGTAAAAAACAATATCAGTACACAGAGCTGAACAAAAAAAAACTTAAAAAAAAAACCCACACAAGAAAGGAAAAAAACACAATGAAAAACAAGTCAGGAAAAAGTTCTCCTTTTCAGATTATAAAACCAAATAATTCAACACTACAAACAACACAGGAACCACAAAAATAACCAGAGAAAAGAATATACCAATCAACAGGGTGGACACAGAACTACAAAAAAGTAATAACACAAAAATACACAAAAATGACAACACAAAACAAGTTAACAATTTTGTATTTTATAGTTAACAAAATATAATAGTTAATAAAATATTAAATAGTTAAGAAAAATGATAACACGAAAATAATTAAATTTTTTTNTTTAACAAAATATAATAGTTAATAAAATATTAAATAGTTAAGAAAAATGATAACACGAAAATAATTAAATTTTTTTAGTTATAATTTTTTTGTCGTTCTGTGTACTCTCTGTTGGTTTATCTATTCATTTTTGTGGTTCCTGTGTTGTCGGTAGTCTTCAATTATTAGGTTTTTTAATCTGACAAGGATGATTTTTTCCTGACTTGTATTCCATTTTTTTTTTTGTGTATTTTTAGTTTTTATTGTTCGGCTGTGTCCAATGATATTGATTTTTGCAGTGTTTTGTTCACTTCTGTTGTGTTTTCGTTTTCATCATCGTGTTGTCTTGTCTTTTGGTTTACTTTTGCCAACTGTCCTGTTTTGTAATATTAAGTTGTTCATTCATATTTTTGTCGTTTTAATTATATACATACTTATTTGTTTTCTATTGACAAGGAAACAGCTTTTCCTAATCATCAGTCTGTGGTGTTGTATAAAGGGTTTCTCGTTTTTTGTCTTGCTGAGTTCTGTGTGTGTATGTGTGCGATACTTACTTAGTCTCATGGTAAGCAATGGACACAGTCCAATCACACCATCATAATAACGTGGTCAGTGTGGGTCTGCCGCCTTTTGGTGTTTCAAATTGTGTTTCCATGTAACTGCCCTCGAGATTCGCCACTGAACATAGCACTGAGAAAGTGCACGATATTTACTCATTTCAGTATTTTTANTGTAACTGCCCTCGAGATTCGCCACTGAACATAGCACTGAGAAAGTGCACGATATTTACTCATTTCAGTATTTTTATGTTTTGTTTTGCCAGATTGAGAACAGAGGTTTGGTTGCATACATAAACGGAAAATTACATACTCGCCATCTTGTTTTTCACTGCCTTCAATTGGCTTCAATCCCATAATTCACTGTGCAAGCATTTTTTTTACAACCTATGGGAAAAAAGTTCTAACTCCTGTTTTAGCATCACTCAGGCGTGAACATAGATAACTGCCACCGATCGAAACGATTCTCCACTATGTGAGAAAGATCTTGCTCTGGTTTCCCAATAAGAAAAGAAGCAATCAAANCCACCGATCGAAACGATTCTCCACTATGTGAGAAAGATCTTGCTCTGGTTTCCCAATAAGAAAAGAAGCAATCAAAAAATGTCTCTGAGTGAGGACATAAAATTCTGCTAGATCCGCAGAAAGGGGACACAAAGGTCTGGAGCTCAAAACTGTTCAGATTTCATTGAAGAGTGTTGCTACTCCTCGAAGATAAGTATTTGTTTACAAATCATTTTTCTCATATGCAATTTGACCGACTTGAATGAGACATCCCACAAACCTCGGGGCTGAGTCCTAATGGTGGGTTGAAGTGCCGAACAATATTAAGGTCAGCTAAGTGACCGTGCAGCATCTACAGGCAAGTTCAGAGAAAAGAGCTTAATGCTCTTCCTTCAGGTGTCTGTNAGTTCAGAGAAAAGAGCTTAATGCTCTTCCTTCAGGTGTCTGTTTATAGCAACAACATTTTTTCAAGGTAGTTAAAAATGCATTGGTACACAGAGATGACACAACTTCCAAACGGACTACCTTGTTCGACGTGCACACGAGTATGCAAAGGTATCGTTTTGTGACAGGGAGTCTGTGTGCTTTGGTGGGCTTTGAACTAAAGGGCCTAGAAAAGTCAACACCAGCTTTCAGAAATGGGTGAACTTGTGAGAACCTCACAGCAGGCAGGTTTCCCATGAGTGGTGTAGGGATTTCGGCTGTCAGTTTGAAACACTGCATGCAGCGATGAAAACAGTGCTGAATTAGTCGTCTAACACTCAATATCCCAAACTGTCTATGTTTGAGTGATTGCATAGTCTGTGGTCCAGCATGAAGGTAAGTAGTATGATGATAGTTAACAATGACTACTGAAAGGTGATCTTTTCCTGGAAAGAACAGTGGATGTTTTGTTTGTTCAAGCAGGAAAAATGTTGCAGCCGGCCGCCCACCCTGACGACTCCGAAGTGGTCTAGGAATGGCTGCAGACACTGCAGACTACTAGGGTACTCACTGAACTCGAAAAAGTTAATTTACTTAGAAAAATACACAAATGTACAACTTTGATAAAAAAAAAACCTTCGCAGAACGCATCTTCATACAGTTCAACAACTACGAATCACAATGTTATAGTTTTCTGAGGACTAACCCATATGTGACTGTGTTTAGTTGACATATATTAACATCTTCTTTTGGAGTAGTACACTACAACATGCACTGGTACTTGCAGTCGTCATGGTGTATTTCAATATGTTTATAGTTTACAAATCAAATGTCTGCAGTGAAAACACCTGGCATCGTTTACAAATTCAAGAAGATATAACTACAACCTTTTGAAGTTCTGGCCTAGTAAGCAACATGTCATTTAATGAAACACCAGTAGAAATTGTTGCTTGTTCATAAAATACTACACGAGATTTAGGGGCGGATCTTACTTCTTCGAGTAAAGCATGATGGGGTATCACAAAGGTTACTTCACAACTCTCCATTGGACCGGATACAGTATGTTCCTCTGACCACAGAACTGCTGAACACTCACCATATGTGATATGTGGCCCGAGTCTTCACACTCCTTAGTGAACGACAGGTATATTTTGCCATTTCTGGTGACGTCCTCAAATTGTCCTCCAGGTGTTCAAATCTTGATGGTGCAAGTTGTAAAGAATTGTTAGTGGTGTGTACCTCTTACTTGAGTGGCAGCCGAAGCACATATCTACCCACTGCATTACGTGCATGAGTTGCATGGAAAAACTCTTCGCATTTCTTGTCATCTGCAGAGATCATACAAGCTGGTGGTACTTCCTCAATCTTTGTAGCTACACATCGAGCGTAGTTGTACTTGTTCAAAAATGACACACGTGGACTCACACATGCTTCTCATGAAATCTTATCAGTGACAATCCAGCCAAACACTGATTTCGAGTGTCATTTGACAGATAAAGTGTTTACAGTTTATCAACAGAAGAATTGTGTGTTTAAACTTTACTTTCTGGATTCTGAGTATCTAATGTCTGACTTTGGTACTTCTCATTTGTGAAGGGAAGGAGCGAGTGATTTTCTTTTGACACCGAATGCATAAAATTTTTGACAGGTATTTCATAGCGCTATGGTGAAGATTAAAACAATTCAAGTATAGTGACTGACCCTTCACAAATACAATGCTATCATGAAGAGATTTCTACAAAAAACTGTGTACCCTTATGAAGAAAATTATTCTCTTTGCATAACGTTCAGCATGTGGCTTGTTCCCATAATCTAATATAGTATTGTGACGACTTGTTCGTCTGGAATTTGATGTCACACTTGACGTTGATGGTTTTCTGTAGTTTCTACTTAACATTACTCGTTGTCATGGTTGCACCCTGAGTGTCAACCAACTGTAAATTTTCACCTGTCACAGCACGACGTTACAAAAACATTAGTAAAGATCACAAGTTGAAAAATTCCGTTCCACTGACATTTCAAAGTCTGGTGCAGAAAGAAGTTTAATTTNCATTAGTAAAGATCACAAGTTGAAAAATTCCGTTCCACTGACATTTCAAAGTCTGGTGCAGAAAGAAGTTTAATTTATTCAGAATAATATTTAATTAAAGGAAACGCTACACTGACACTAGCCAATGGTCAGCTCTCAACGCATTTCAATTCTCCAAAACTACGCTATCAAGATGTGACAACTAGTCAGTTGATTTCGGAATCACAGGTGAGGGCTGCAGTATCTTTTGAACATGGATAGTTGCTGCGATGCGCCAATTATTGTGCCCTTTTTCAAGCAATGCCCAAATAACGTTATAATTGTCATTGGTAGGTGGAACGTTACTTAACAGCTCTTTAAGCTCGTCTTTCAAGCAACNGCCCAAATAACGTTATAATTGTCATTGGTAGGTGGAACGTTACTTAACAGCTCTTTAAGCTCGTCTTTCAAGCAACCTATTAAATAATGCATTTTCTGCACGTTGCTTAGCAAAATATATTGATGCGATGAACAATATATATGAACAGTTGCGAAAACGAAGCTCATTTGTTTAAACTGTCTGTAAACACCAGCAGAGGAGGTGGCAGCAACACTACATGTGGAACTAACTGTTGCACAAGACGAAGTTCGCTGCTCTGATTGTACATTTACTATGGGCGATTTGAAAGTATCTGAAATGTTTCTCAAATGTCATGAAGGGTTCCTTTAGATCTTAAATAGTTTTTTACTAAGTGTTTGGTGGGAACGCACAAAACAAAAAATGGTACGCAAGAAATTCGTTCCTTTTCTCCGACACTTCCTGGAAAACAATCGCGAATCGTCTAAGTTTTCCGGGTCACTGATTGTTATGTACAGAAGAAACATAACTTCAGTTACTTTGTCCATAACATAATTGAAGATTATGAGTTACAAGTCTGTCGTTGATGCTGCTATAAAGACCAAAACAAACACGTAATTGTTCACATTTTACTATTTCTTCGTCTCACGGAAATAAACAAAATTATGTAAACACTATTTGCTTTTTGTTTTTCCAGATGGAGAACACAGTTTTATTTGCACACGTAAACGGCAAACGGAACAGTTACACACCCGTCATCTTGTCTCTTACTGTCTTCAATTGTCTTTAGTCCTACAACTCACTGTAATGTGTCCACAAGTTTTGAATATAACATATGAAGAACAAAGGTCTAACTCCTGTTTTGGCATCATGCTGGCGTGAACATTCAGATTCCTGGATGCTGGAAATATTCGGAAATCGGTTTCGCCACCTTGACACACCTTTACACACATAGTGATAGTAGAAATTCCGACTTTACAAGAGATAAAGATTGCTTGAGCAAGAGTGTTTTATATGCATAGAAATTGAACTCTACAATTGCCTATTAGCAGTTAATGTAATAATAATGGCATTAAAACTTCAAATATTCCTTGGGGTAATTTCACCATATGCTAGAGAAACGACAGAATGATTTTCGTCTTTTGCACCTGTCCTCAACTTTAGACCCCAACAGCGTAATCAGTTTGAGTCAATCTTGAATTGAACATGTCATGACAAGCCTGTAAGCTTGAATCAAGCTTTCTATGCAAGTCAACAAGTTTGAATCAAGGTAACTAGTCTACACAGCTCAAACTTTCTGAAAGCTTCCCTTGGCAACCTACAAGCATAATTCCAGCCATCTGCAAGCTTGCCATAAGCAAGTATGTGCCAGTCATGGGAAATTTGGATTGAATCAAACTTGAAACACATTATCTGGGGATAAACAGTTGTCATAAGAAATGTCAAAATCACATCATCAAAATGTAATGTACTATTTGCTTACCTTTCGTTTTACAACAAATCCACACTTTAAAAAGTAATATTGTGGGTAAATAGAGTATTTCCTAGTTGCATTACAGGTAGGTCGGAAGAAATGTACTGATTCGTAATTCGTGTTACTAATCCCTAATCTAGGTTATTATTGGTACATATTACTATAGCCGAACACAGAGCTCATTAATTGTGACAACGAAACAAGTATTGTGTCGACTCAAGTAGAGCATGCATCATAACATTTCTGGTTTTTAGCACCTGAAATTTTAAATTAAACTGTACCTGATGGGGCTAAACTCTTGTGTTAACATTATTCGAAGCCAGGTCGATTTTGGTATTATTATGGTTAAAAGGCCGTTCAGTGTTCCGGTGCAGAGTATAGGCTACTTCGCAGCTGGCATGCGAGCTCTACTCCATATTCCCTCTGAGAATCTCACGCAGCGGGTAATTGTGTGCAGTAGGCGTCAGTAGATGTGCTACAGATACAGACGATGGTTAGAAATACTGGAAAATCGCGAAAAGTTTTAGAGCCAACAAGCATATTCGATAACACCTGTTTATTATTTTATGATTGGACTATCAAGTTTTAAATAGGCTNGTTTTAGAGCCAACAAGCATATTCGATAACACCTGTTTATTATTTTATGATTGGACTATCAAGTTTTAAATAGGCTAAGTTCTTTGCAGCCCAGTCACAAACGTTGTGCTTCAGCGTATTAGAGTCTTGATTGGCCCAATGCAATGGAATAATAGCTACACATGGGCCAATAACGAAAGTAAACAATCGGAAATGTGTACGGTACGTTTAATAATAGCAAAAAGTAAACTTTTCTTGCAATATGTCATCGTCTCAAATAATGGTTTATTGCGGGAGAAGTTAACTGTGCACATGTCCCACGTGATTCTCTCGTCATTTGGCTGTCATCCATGTGTGAAGCTACTAGTCCATTTCATTAAGCAAATTAGGTTCCTGATACTCTAAAGAAGAACGTTTCTGATTGGTTTGCAAAAAACTTAAACGAGTCAGAAATTGTATTATCTAATCACACTGTAGTAAAACTAGCAAGTGTTTGCCACGTTAAGAGAAATTATTAAGTTTGGTACTTAAAGTCAATTTCTTTAGAATGTGATGAATGCACTTCATGCTCCTAGACTCACTCTTTTTTTTGGCACGCCCATTTATTGCTCAAACTATTCAGTTGCGAGCAATTTTGTTGATTACAAAGTTTTATTAACAAATAAAAAAATTCGTTCTGAAACTGCAGATCTCGTTTGTTTTTATTTTTTACTTTTATATAGATGTATAAAGGTGATTTGAAATAATTAATACATTTTTATAGGCTAATTTATGTGTAAAATGTACGTGGTGCATTTCAGTATCGCTTCCAGTACATTCCAATACTAAGTGATATTTGTTTTGTCTGGGATGAAAGTAGCAGAATAACTTAAGAACTTTGCATGCCAGTGTCCGCGGTATATTGTTGTTGTTCCTCAAGTGTTAATTGATTTTATATGATGTTGCGAGGACACTTTATTTAGTTGGTTAATATTTCAATGCTATATAAATATAAAATGATGGGCATTTGTAAAGCTATTAACTGTTGTGCTGTTGAAATAAAACATATTATTACAACCACGCAGTAGAACGGGTACGGCATAAATAAGCCAAATACGTTTTGAAGAATTTATGTTGAGGTCAGGAAAAGACAACAGTACGGATGTGTTGTTCTTTGTGGAACCATGGTAAATGTGATGGTGTGGATTCTCAAAACAGTTATACGTGCCAATTTTGTAGAGGCTTATCAGTGTTTCAGCAAGCTGGAGAGTGTCACTACCGTGTTTACACCTGTAAGACAACTATTATGTAAGATATTTCTATTAATTTATCGTTTTACAGGCTCGTTATTTACTGCATTGGAATTTTGACGTGTCATTGCAGTGAGATTTTGCACAACTACATATTTTAAATTGCAGTAGCTTTTGAGAAGAAAAGAAAATTACTTAAATAAAACCTTAACATACGCAGAACATTCCTATAGATGTTCGCAGAGAAAGGTTTTTTGTAGTGGCTTTTCGTTGCATTATGGCATGGTTTGTGGTCTCGGAAAGGCTATTATTCCTCTAGTATGCATAGCTAGTATGTGTACGTGCAATTAAAGACAGCCATATTGATTAACAACCTGAGTGAGACGTAAAGAAAGTTGGCTGCGTAGTAGTTGCTGCAGTCTCCGACAGTTCGTCGTTCACTACAGTAAGTATCTTCTAGTCCTCAGCGGCTTTACTTTTTCACTTCGGTGTTGAAGACCCAGCAGATAGAATATTGAACGAAACTTGGGCTGGGGCGTAGAGGGAGGGGTAGGTGGAAGTTTCCTCCCTAATCCAAGTAAATTAAAAATACAGTATATTCAGCTTATTAAGATATTCTCTTGCTAATTTANAGAAGTTTCCTCCCTAATCCAAGTAAATTAAAAATACAGTATATTCAGCTTATTAAGATATTCTCTTGCTAATTTACATGCGTTTAGCAATGTTTTTTGGTAAGTTGATTAAGATAATTGAAATTAAAATCACTAGGGTGATGATGTAGCTTGGAAGATTATGAGACACATTCCAGCAACTTTTGTTTTTTTTTGTTTACTAAACATTCGGCCATTTTTCCGAGCATTTCGTGTTAAAATAGAGTAATTTAACTTACGAAACATCCAAATTTCGTCACCCTACTCCAATTTCAATTTTTTACGAGAAAACAATACAGGAGCTTGAGCTACAGAAACAATAGCAGTTTGATTTATTACACTTTTATGTACAGCAAACGTTTTCCAACATAATATATCGCCTCCATCAATTTGGTTAACATAACTAACAGCAACACCAGGATTGTTATGCGAACGATAAAAACACATCTCTAACAGTCCACTACAAGGATTATCTGCCATACCTTGAATACCACAGAAAAGAATAAGTGGGTGTCTACATTCCAAGACATTGTTCGCAAAATTACCACGCCTGTGTAAACGTGTAGTGAGAAAGCGCGAATGGTTAGGTTTTTCCTGCGTACTTGCGAGGTAGCTTTCCTGCATTTGTTCAGTAGCGAAGTTCCCAAATTTATTTTAATGGCGACGCTCAGAATTTTATATTTGCTGCCTGATATGTGGTACAATTTTGGTACTATATAGTTACCAAAAAACCTTCCTTTATAGCTTAGGAAGCATACTAGGAGTTTTTTTACAGTATGCGTTACTTGTAATAATGACTGGCTACGTCCTTGCATGTCGCTGTCGTTTACTGCAACCACCANAGTTACCAAAAAACCTTCCTTTATAGCTTAGGAAGCATACTAGGAGTTTTTTACAGTATGCGTTACTTGTAATAATGACTGGCTACGTCCTTGCATGTCGCTGTCGTTTACTGCAATCACCACGATGCGATACTAGGCCGGAAGCCAAGACTTCCTGTGCAAAAATGGCCTCCAAGGTCTGCAGTCATTTTTGAAGAAACTTCAGTCGAGCGTATTCAACTACAGCGGCGATGTGTTGCAATTCTGCGAAGTTCAGTGAATGTGGTCATTATATGTGACGCTATCCGGTAGCCAGCTACCACAAGTCAGTACTTCCGAATGACATTCGTTCTGAACAATTAACGCCACAAAAATGTTTGACGCTGCACGTGGAACATTCCTCGAGTTCCACGATGTTTTGTTAAGCTTTTTATTTTATACGAGCCAACATGAAGGACAGTGATTAATTATGCCTGGTTGACCTTAACCTGTGATATGAAGGGGTATTCTGTTCTGTATTGACCGCGAGAATGCAATTTCATGAACCATGTCATCGGCAGTGAAGTTAGTATGTTAGTATTCTAGTGAAATTACTCACATCGGTGCAAGAATGCACATTTTACTACCGAAATGTGATGTTCTCGTGGGCAAAACACTATGTGATTATTTCTACTGCTATACAGCGGAGAAACTTACGTTTCGATGGGTATTTGCGAACCTTGCATCGATTGGTAAAAATTACTGCCGAAGCCTGTTGTAAGCGTTAGCAGTAATTCTATACAACCGTTTCGTTTTATGACAAATGTTTTTTCTAATCTGTAATGGACCTACAGTGCCATTGCCATCCACTTGCTTGAACCATAGAACGTGTTTATTATTTTGTAAGACATTTGTAAATTATGGCATTAACTACTCCATTGCGTATTTTGATATAGCTGAAGTAGTGTTATAGTCGTAATGAATACGGGTGGCAAATAGGACTTTGCGATATCCTCCCGCAATAAAATTGGAATGTACTTTAATTAAAAGCAATTTTAAAAATGCAAACATTTTACCTTGATTACAACTATAAACGTGGTTTGAAGAAGATTGCTGTGATCTGACACTGATTAAAGCCACGTTGTCTGTTGTATGATTGACATAATACTCATATTGTCTGGCACATTTGCGATGCCTTACAACTGGGAAAAAATCGCGTTGTTTTTATGACAGGATAACGCACTAGACACTTGTGACAGTTTGAAATGACAATATGAACAAAGAATGTAATCTTGTGATCTAGGAAGGTGGAACACAAAGTAATAACATTAATATAAAACTATATCAAATACAAAAATCAGTGTTCAGAAACAGATTTCATTAGTTTATAAAATGAAAGTATACGTACTTAAGTAGTTGACTACTATGGTTCTTACTTGCTTTTTTTATTTGTTGATTGAATTCAGCAAACTTTTAAGCAATAGATTTTTTTAAAATAATATGCATTTCACATTTAAATATTTGCATTGTTTCGCATTCACATGCGATGGAAGCATACTCAATTAACTGAAAGATAACGATGTGACACTATCTAAACGTTCTCATTTAACCGCAAACATCCTATACGTTTACTAAATTTGAGGTAGAACGAAATTGAATTCTAGTGTTAGGTTGTATACATAAGAATATGTACAACCGTGATGTTTGGCAAATAAAACACACAGTACAAATCACGTGGACATATTAAACACAGTTTATTTTTAAAACGTTTTAAACTACAGCCAACAAAAAAGTCGACACGAGGCAGATAATTACGTTGACTCCTATAACGAATTATAAATAAGCAAGACAGAGCTAAACTTAACGCTTAAATATAAAAATAATTTTCAATAAAAAAAGTTAATAATATTGTATATGGATGTGGTGTTTAATATCTGATTTTCATTCGTTCTCTCTCTCTCTCGCTTTCTCTATTTCTTTCTCTGCCGGATGTAATGCCATTAAATTCACCTACGTTTATTTGTAATTTCTACCTCCAACCGTGTTTTTAGAGAAAAGGAATATTATGTCCTTGGCGTGACAAGAAAGACCTTGTAACTCCCTCTTTCGCAACATTATAGCGCATTATAAAAAGTGAAATAAAAATTTTCTTTCTTTATGTCTTTTACGTCCGTGATAAGGACAACAGCCGTTGCGATTTGCACAGTTCCAATATGTACACACAGGTTACCAATTATAAACACTTTTTTAAGCCGTTAGTTTACAGTAAAGTATGGTTCAAAAGGTTACGTCATCGTTTCTTTGCTCAAAAACCACGGAACTTATTTACAGTGCGCTGAAACTTGTTTGGAAGATGTTAAAACAGTTTCGTTTTACGAATATTTGGCAATAACACTTGTAAAGCTTACAAAATTTCATGAAAATAATGAGGCATTTGCTTTCCTTTTTGAACATGCGTATGTTTTAACGTTTTCACTTTACGTTAAGCAATCCAGGTATTCATAATAAATAGTTGTATAAGTTTTATTTTGAAATGAAAAAAAAAATATATTTTCAATAGAATGTACTAAAGTTTGAATAATGTAGTAGCAAAAGGTTACTTTGATTTTCTTTTTGCACACAGTTCTCATAAAAATTAGAAACTTCATTATTACGAGTGAAATACAACAAAAATTGTCGAAACAGAAAAATTTTCATTCGGGATATATAATTCGTCAGAAAGGAATGAGTTATGTATGTGTATGCCTTTGTAAATGCATTTCTGTATTTGTATTTGTTTATCCTGATTATCACCAATTATTCTATCGTCACGTGTATGTTTGTAAACATATGTATATATATTGACGCATTCTGCATCCCTATATTTTATTCGTCAGAACACACACTCTGGCGATGCTCGCAGGTGGACGACCGCAATAAGGATTATGGGTTTGGCGAACGTGATGGGAGAATGGCGCCAGGATGGCCCGGCGGAACGACCATGTGCAGAGGAAGACGGATGCAGCTGCATCTCGCAGCTGCCAGGGACGCGGAGCCCACACCATCGGCGGCGCCTGTCCCAGGCTAGCTACCGCCATAAACATTGAGAGCTTTTGGCGGGCGTGCTGGGATAATAACGACACGATATCCGGAGGCATAAGAACAAACACGGGCGCCGAACCAAAGAGGCCACCCAAGAGTTCCCGCACGTGCAGAACGAAACAATAAACTTCCATACCAGAGTCGAGGGGCGACGCCGGACCCAAGTGTGGATAGCTAGTGCACCGAACACGTGTTTACGACCAGGGGACCCACCAAGTAGCACATGCAGGGCAAAGCACTAAAACTTCTAGGCCAGAACCGAGGGACATCACCGCCCAGGTGTTTTACGACTCAGGGGGACGTGGCGGCTGCCCCGGACATGTGCAGAGATGGTGCAAGTTGAATATGGCGATCGAGCCTACAAAACCACGAGGAGGAGGATCGAGCAGTCAGTCAGTCGGGGTACCTGAAGCGAGGCGTCCGGGTCGGAGCCGGACGAAGCCAGTGCGAGGATCGATCAGTCAGTCAGACGTCGTCGAGCGAGCAGTGCGGAGAGAGCTGGGAGTTCAAGAGGGCGTCGAGACGCCAACGCCGATCGAGGGAGAGTGTCGCAGCCTAGATGTTCCAGTCTACCTACCGTGAGATGAAGCAGTCCCGAGATCGCCGGCTGAGAGAAGACCAGGGCCGCAATTCAGATAAGTAGGGTTCTACACCAAGTGTGAAGAATCTTGCCGCCCACGACGCAAAATCGTCGCGTCAAGCCATACGTAGCCCACATAGAAAGAGGGGAGAGGCGAGTTGTCTCGTGAGTTCCTGTACCAGTTAACCTGTTAAGCAACTTATTTTGAGCTAATACACTTGAGCGTTTCCTTCACATAACTAAACCTAAATTAGGACTAGGGACAATATGTTGACATATTCCTACGCCCTAACACGGAGGGCCAGCATCAATCGCTAGTGCCTCACGCCGAGAGCAGATTCAATACCNGTCAGATAAGTAGGGTTCTACACCAAGTGTGAAGAATCTTGCCGCCCACGACGCAAAATCGTCGCGTCAAGCCATATGTAGCCGACATAGGAAGAGGGGAGAGTTGTCTCGTGAGTTCATGTACCAGTTAACCTGTTAAGCAACAATAAAACTCGATTATGTGAACTCGCAAAGGAAGTGTATTGATTTGGTAAATTAGCACTAGGGACAATATGTCGACATATTCCTACGCCCTAACACGGAGGGCCAGCATCAATCGCTAGCGCCTCACGCCAAGAGCAGATTCAATACCTAATTATAAACCACAGCATTGGGCAGGTATCAATTTTGGCGCCCAACTAAGGAGCNAATTATAAACCACAGCATTGGGCAGGTATCAATTTTGGCGCCCAACTAAGGAGCACGCTGAAGTCTTTATAGACGGAGGCAAGGACAAGCTAAATACCCGGGAGAAAGGGGACCTTGCCCCGACCGAGCAGCGGGCACATTCACGACTTCGGGGGAGTCATAAAATCAACCCTCGTGACTTCGGGTAGTCGTAAAATTAAACCCTTAGCATCTATTACCGACAGTATAACCGAGAAGGGAACAGGTAACAAACCAGACGAGAATGGCAGGCCGCAGATGTGCGCGGAATGTAGAGAGTAAGGCGGAGAAAAATAGAAACCCCCATTGGGTTACT
This sequence comes from Clitarchus hookeri, assembly GCA_002778355.1. Classification (NCBI taxonomy): domain Eukaryota; kingdom Metazoa; phylum Arthropoda; class Insecta; order Phasmatodea; family Phasmatidae; genus Clitarchus; species Clitarchus hookeri. Next base: position 204,902 of record NQII01003759.1, on the reverse strand, counting down.
AGGTCACCAGATGGTGAACAATAACGAGCCAGCAAGTAAAAACACAGACGTCAGGGAGGCTATGACAAAACACCCTGTAGCGTCCAGCAATATTACTTTAAGAGTCCCAATTACCGAAGCAGGCAGCCGAAAAATTAACGAGCACGAGTGGGAGGTGCAAGCCGAGAGAGTAAGGCGGGAGAACCGAGGGAGATTAGCGAAACCGTAGGCCACAGCCCACAGAATGGCGGGCAATAAATGACAAGCATGACAAGAAGTGGATGCCAGGAGCGGGCGAAAGGACGTAGCCAGGAACGGGCAAGAGGACGTAGCCAGGAGCGGGCGAGAGACGTAGGGGCGAAGAGAGGAGGTCCATTTTCACTGGATGGGGAAAAAGGATGTGGTGTCAGGCAGACAGGTAACTACCGTGCCGACAAACGACGAGAAAAACGAGTCCGAAATTAGCGAACGGGAGCGGAAACGCGGAGCGGATGCCAGGAGTGGGCGAGAGAGAGACGTAGTAGCGAGGATAAAGAGGTCAATTTCACTGTATGGTGAAAAGGACGTGGGATCTGGCGGACAGGTAAACTACGGCGCCAAAAATTACAGTAACCGGANCAGGAGCGGGCGAAAGGACGTAGCCAGGAACGGGCAAGAGGACGTAGCCAGGAGCGGGCGAGAGACGTAGGGGCGAGGATAAAGAGGTCCATTTTCACTGTATGGTGAAAAGGACGTGGGATCTGGCGGACAGGTAAACTACGGCGCCAAAAATTACAGTAACCGGAGAGCCGGTAAAAGATAAAGTAGGAAAAAGTAAGCACGAATTCCCTGGATGGGGAATAGTGACACTTTCCGAACAAGTTTACCAGTATTTCCGCCCACCATAAGACCACTCGGATGAGCGGCAGAGAAAGAGCAGGAAAATAGTTCACTGTATGGTACAGAGACTGCGAGATAGGGGTAAATGCAAGACGCGAAATAAACCCAGTGGTGTCGTGCAGGCGGTGCCCGAAGATAAATAAACTATAGCGAACACGAGCGAGTGTGCCAGGAGTTTAAAAGGCGGCGAGCGCCAGTGAAACTCAGCGCACACGGGAAGCAGCGTGTGAAGCAGACGACGAGAAGGGTGACGCAACGCGAAAGAGAGAGGAAAGAGGCATGAGAGCGCCAGCAGAAGCTCTGCGCGCACGGGAATGACCGGGTGAAGAGGACAAGCGAAGAGAAACGCGAGAAACGGCCTTCTGGTGCGCGCGTAAATTCCCATGGAAAGCAGACGGATGAGTGAAACCAGGCGAGCGAAGGAAGATGGAAGGAGGAGTGGCAACTACGCGAGAAGAAGCGGCCGCGGAGAAAATGAAGTAAGGAAGAAAGTGGACTGCATCGTCAAAGAGTCGAACCCAGACAACTTCAGCGTGGCGAGGTGGTACCATGCAGACCCAATCAATCGGCANGACCAAACCCACATTGCGGGGAGAGATGAGGCGATCGCTTTCCAGCCAGCCGTAAGTAAACAACCGACGGGACTTCTCCAGGCCCCGCCTATTCCAGGGGCCGCGAAGACAGCACCAGGTAAAAATGGTTTACCACACTACACCCCCCCTCCTTCATAGAGCAACAAAGGCGAGACTGCGCAGCGAGAAAATATTTTGTTACAGAGTGCAAAGTGACCGATTAGTTTCATTAATTTCAAGACCGTACCGGGAGTGCTAGGTGTCAAGAGGCCTCCAGCCCCGTTTCTAGAATGTTGTAATTATGTGTTCAAACATGCACAGTGAAAACCACGAAAGTCCGCAACAAAAGAGGCAGGACATCTGTCTCATTGTACCCGAGCTAAATTCATCAGTAGCACTGTTTGCCAGTTACTGATTGTTTGCACTTGTGTGTCCCCAATAAATAGATGTTCACCGATGTTTGAATATTGTTTACTTTTTGTTTACCACTGGGTATCAACAGTGATTTTACTTTTTGTTTACCACTGTAAAGCATTGTTTACGAGTGTGTTAAAAGATTACCCAACAGATACCAGTAAGAAATGCCAGTAAAAATTACAACCTGTCACTACACAGACAGTGGCAATAACCTTAATACTTTTTAATCGCCAAAGTTTTGTTAAGTTGCTAAGTATCAATTTTCATATACCTGTTACTGGAGTTATATAGTATGTAAAGTGTTACTGCCTACTAAATATAGTGTAGAGAACCATATGTGAGTTATTTAATTTCTTAATTGTCATGGCTTATGACGTTGACTGCATTTGATAATATGTTATTGTTGTATGAGTGGACCGCTTGTGACGAGTATACTTCGCGTAACGACGCTGAGGGCGAGAATCATGGTTTTAAATCAGTCGTTTTTATATTTTGTTACATATTACTACAGAAAAAGTCCGTAGGTTAGTAAATATCGCCTGAAAAACGAGTAAGAATTAGTAATTTTGAATCTACGAGGAGAGAGAGGAAGGAACGAGGCTCTGGCCAATGACGGGGCTCTCGCAGGCCGCACGAAATGGCCGCGCGGGCGTGCGTGACACGAGACAGGTGGTGATTACAGGTAGTGTGTCAGGAAAATTAAATGTTTTATTTCAATGGTGCGAGTTGGGTAGAACGAAAGGTTATGTTATGTAAAAGGTCCGAGATAACTTGGATTATTTTTAAGTGACCCATTTATAGGTTAACCAGTGATTTTAAAGTTCTGAAATAAAAATTTTTTTGGAAAATTTCTACAAGTGGCAAAATTTTGTACGGTCTTTTGGAGTCTTTGGCTTAGAGTTTTAATAAGAAATTCTTAAGGTATGTAGTGGTTTTACGCGGTGAGGCGGCAGTGCCGCGGTATTTAAAATACGTTTAAATTCGGGTGATTTTAGCTCGTCATTGGTGTTATGTTTAACAAGGGTTAGTGTGTAAGGTGAAATTCGAGAGTTAAGCCGCCAGCCGAGATAGGAATATGATTTTTTTTTTACCGCCAGAGTCAGAGTGAGTAAAAGACCCCCAGGAAGTTTGTTTTCAAAGGCCTACCTGCCCTCATAAATAACGTGTGTTCACGTCACGGCCAGGGACATGCATGGTGTTGTTAATCCCGAGAAATGCGCAATTATGTACCAATCGTTTACCACTAGGTTTGAGAGTGGTTATTATTGTTTACTGATGTTTCACTTCATCAGTCTCATTATGTAGCAATGGTTATTTAGGGGTTACCGATGTTCGCTTGTTGTTTACCGTTGGCAAGTTACGTGTATAAAAAGGTGTAACTATGTATTAGAATTCGAGATTTAGAGCCTCAGCCATTGTAAGTTATTTATTTCGGGTATGAGTCACGAGTCACGAGGTCGGAGGAGAAAAGGATGTGTTTTTTTGTTGAGGGGCCAACCAGCCCCCATGAATAAAGTGTGTTTATTTTGCCGCTAGGGTCAATGTTGCTTATCTTTGCCCACCGTCAAACCGCTCGTGTGGAGCTGCAGAGAGGCTCATAAGATAACAGGGTTTTTTGTTCCTAAGTAGTAAGAGAAGCTTGCTCGCATAACCTGTTGGCAACTGTTCAATGAGAAAATGTTCAGTAAAAATGACCCCGGCCTGGACGGGCCGGTTAGTGCGGCAGAACAGAGGGTGTAATGAACAAGTGTAATTCATTGTAATGATGTAAGAGGAGTGTGCAATGTAACCAGGGTTTATTTTTTTTGTACTTTTTGTCAATTTTCAAAGTGTGAGACAA
>NQII01003759.1:182709-201202 GCA_002778355.1 Clitarchus hookeri | reverse complement strand
ATTAGGAGCAGGTAGAAGCTCGGTCCCCAGGGTTTGTGGGCCTGCGATGTTGCTTAAATTGTAAGAGGGTTTAACCCCCCACAAACTGGTTTGTGACGCAGAAGCCCTAACGTTCCCTCAGAAGCACTGCCGAGTGCCACACGACAGAGTACGGAGGGGGGACCGCCCCTAACGAGGTCAGAAGCAGAAGACCACCCCAGCTGTTTTCATTACCTCCCGACAACGCGGGAGCAGCGCCGCGCGAACGCACCGAACCGCGTCTAGCCCAGATGACAACAATAAGATGAAGTAATGCAAGAGCGTACACTGACGCAACGGGCAATGGGGAGTTGACGCATTCTGCATCCCTTTATTTTATTCGTCAGAACACACGCTCTGGCGAAGCTAGCAGGCGGACGGCTGCAATAAGGATTAAGGGTTTTGCGGATGTGATGGGAGAATGTCGCCAGGACGGCCCGGCAGAACGACCATGTGCGGAGGTAGGCGGATTNCAGGCGGACGGCTGCAATAAGGATTAAGGGTTTTGCGGATGTGATGGGAGAATGTCGCCAGGACGGCCCGGCAGAACGACCATGTGCGGAGGTAGGTGGATTCAGCTGCATCTCGCAGCTGCCAAGGGATGCTGAGCCCACACCAGTGGCTGAGTCTGTCCCAGGCTAGTTTCAGCAATAAACATTGAGAGCTTTTAGCAGGCGTGCTGGGAGAATAATGACACGATATCCGGAGGCATAAAAACAACACATGCGCTGAACCAAAGGGGCCACCCAAGTGTTCCCGCACGTGCAGAACGGAACAATAAACTTCCAGGCCAGAATCCAGAGGCGACGCCAGGCCGACTGCGGACCACAGGAGCAGCAGCCACGTGTTTTACGACTCAGGGGGGACGCGGCAAGCACCCTGGCCACGTGCAGGGATGGTGAAAGTTGAATATGGCGATCGAGCCTACAAAACCACAAGGAGGAGGGAGGAATGGTTCAGTCAGTCTAGGATCGAGCAGTCAGGCAGTCAGTCGGAGGACCTGAAGTGAGGCGTCCGGATCGAGAATGCATCACGATGTCAACCTCAGTCGGAGGCCGTCAAGCGGGATGTGCGGCGGGAAGAGTTAGAGAAAAACGGCAGTCGGCCGACGGGAATCTAGGAGGGCGGAGCGAATCCGTGAGAAGACGACAATGGCAGCCGGCCGTCGTCAGACGAAGAGTGATGAGTGGACCAGAGAGGAGGAGCTTCGAGACCAGGCGTCGAGACGCCCCCCAAGTGCCAGAGCAGTCCCAAGTCGCCAGCCGAGAGAAGACAGCGCCTCAAGCCAGATAAGTAGAGTCATCCAGCAAGTGTGAATAATCTTGCCCCCCCTCTCCCCGAAGTGAATCGCCGCGCCAAACAATACGGAGCCTACGTATAAAAGGGAAGGGGAGTGTTGTCTCNCCCCCTCTCCCCGAAGTGAATCGCCGCGCCAAACAATACGGAGCCTACGTATAAAAGGGAAGGGGAGTGTTGTCTCATGTGTACATGTATAAGTGACCCGGTTAAGCGTTCATTNGCCGCGCCAAACAATACGGAGCCTACGTATAAAAGGGAAGGGGAGTGTTGTCTCGTGTGTACATGTATAAGTGACCCGGTTAAGCGTTCATAAAACTGATTCATTGGTAACCTGAAAACGAGGTGAATTTATTAGTAAATTGGACCTAGAGACAATAGTGTCGATGTATTCCTACGCCCTAACACTGAGGGCTAGCCTCAATTGCTGGTGCCTTACGCATAGAGCAGATTCAATACCTACGTATAAACCATAGCATTGGGCAGGTATCAATATAAATAAAAAGAGAAAGTAGGTGTGGTTGTAACTGGCAGTAAGAAATAGTTCCTTTGCAAAATAATATCACATGAAATGAATATAGTAGCGGAAGTAAACAAGAGATAAGATAAACTTTATCTCAAGGACATGGACATAGAAAAATATCGCGCAGCTGTTTGTTATACATAGATGAACGCGGCAAGGCACAGTAGATCTAGTGTACTAATGTTGCCACTGGCAACATTAGCGCTATGCTCTATGCATTATATCTTTCCTGCATTACCACTATGTTCTATGCTTATAAGTATGCTTATTTATAAGTATGCTAACTTATAAGCATAGTTGGACTAATTTCCGAACCATTTAAGATACAGCTACCAAATTCATAACACAGGCATCACCCGTGACAAGGAAAAAGTATGTATGGTCAAACATGCTCTAAGCATACTTATAAGAATAGTTGTCTGTAATTTACGAACCGTTTAAGATACAGCTACCAAATTCATTATAGACATCAACCGTGACAAAGAAAATGACCCTATGGTTAAATGTGTCCTAAGCATACTTATAAGCATAGTTGACTGTAATTTCCCAACCGTTTAAGATATGGCTTCCAAATTCATAACTTAGACATCACACCCGACAGCGAAAATGTGCGCATGGTCAAGTATAGCTCTAGCACACTTATAAGGATAGTTGGGTGTAATGTCCGAACAGTGCAATACACAGACAACAAATTTTTAACACAGCCATCATCACCTACAACGAAGAGGACCGCTGGGTCAAGTATGGCCTAAATGTACTTATAAGCAGAATAAGCTATAATTCCCGAACCCTTTAAGATGCAGTCACCAAATTTAAAACATATGCATCACCCCCGACAAAGAAAAAGGTCGCGACTGACATGGATGCCCTAAGCGAACTTGTAAAAACACATCGATGGAGCTGAAGACCATAATAGCGATATCAGTGGTGCTATCACGACAAGAAGTTTAGTAAAAGCTAGAATGCATATCGACATGAGAAAGAACGAATGACCACAAGGACCAATTACAAAAAAATTACTACAATATGTCAAGTACGATATGCATTACGAGACTTCTAAAGACTGTTTTCCTTTGCTTGTCACAAAACAATATACATTAAAACCATTAGTCGCACAAGAGAGATGTTAATGCTATGCGCCAATGCAAATGAAAATAAAAATTATTTACAAAACAAATAGTTATAAGCATTTAACAACCTATTTTTACTGCGCGAGCATCGTGCGCTGTACATCATGCTATTCGAAAAAAAAAAAAATGCTTTTGAGAATCTGAGAAGCACATGTTAAGCTACATTGATTCATTTTCCTAGAACAACCAGTCTCATGTCGATGAGCATGGCAGCTGTTAGTAAATGACTTCTTGCAGAAACGGCACAAATGGTTTTCTGAACTATTTTCAATCTTCGCTCGAGCCGGTGTGCACTCTTCGAAATTGGAATAACAACTAAGACGAGTCCAACAATTTCACATGCTATATATTTACAAATCTTTATATTTCGTCAGTGGGATGTAAGCTTTTTTATGCATTCTGTAAACATAAATTCAGCCAGGTATCGTACACCAAAGAGCCAAAAAAACTGGTACACCTGCCTAATATCGTGTAGCCCCCCCCCCCTTTCTCCATTAAACCAAGCAGAAGTGCTACAAGTCGACATGGCATGGACTTGAATAATGTCTGAAGGTCTGCAGGAGGCAANTCTGTCACGTTTAATGATTCTCGTCAGTCGTCGTTTGTCCCGTTCTTTCACGATATTTTTCCGGCCGCAGCGATGTTGAAGATGTGATGTTTTACCGGATTCCCGATATTCACGGTACACTCGTGAAATGGTCGTACGCGAACATCCAAATGTTATCGCTACCTCGGAGATGCTATGTCCCATCTCTCGTGCACTGACTATAACACCACGTTCCAACTCACTTAAATCTTGATGACCTGCCATTGTAGCAGCAGTAACCGATCTAGCAACTTTGCCAGACGCTTGTTGTCTTATGTAGGCACTGCCGACCGCATCGCGTTACCGCATTGGTTCCACACCTCTGTTATCTGCATACGCACGCCTATACCAGTTATTTTGGCTCGTCAGTGTATATAACTACTTGTTATTGATGAGGGGTATGTTATTTGGATTAAAAACTGGTCTTGGCCACCAGAATTGTTACTAAAACAAACAAACATCTAGTACAGCAAAAAAAGAATTACGAAAGAGGAAACTCAAGAACAGTCTTGCACTTATTTTCCCTCGTAACCTTGCGGGTGTACAGCAGCTGCGGCAACTTATATTGGCGAACATTGTGAAAGAATCCTGTTCACACACATTAGTACTGTAACTTTTATTTTGCTCATAATTTTTCAGCATATGTCTTTTATTAGGGAATTTTATCTCTAACTGGTGTTTTAGCACTTTTGTAATTTATTGGAGCTGTGGCAAATATTCAGTTCACAGAAACGTTTAAGCATGCAACACAACTGTATCTTATACATCTGGAGAAAACGATAAAATTGTGAGGTAAATCGACGTGGCCTTAAAATAATTACTGTAGTAATAGTTTATGGTTAAATACATATAAAACTTGCACGTAAAATATTCGCTATCACACCATAAACCGTCATAAAGGTTACTGCATTCAACCAACAACGGTAATTTTGTTTTAATTGTAAATCGCGAAATCAAACATTATTATTTGTGTTGTAGTAAGTATGTAATATAACAGAATTGGAAACATGAAACCAACATTTGTCAGCTACTAGCACTGTGAAACTTGACGAAAAAAAAAAAAAAAAAAAAAAAACAAAGCAGTTCACCAAAAACAAAAAACAAAAACGAAAAACAAAAAGATAGAAAAGTGACAAGTTCTGCCTATACAAATTTATTCGTACATGTGGTAAGAAAAACACAAGGTTTCTGTGGCATACTAATAGTATTTTGCGCTGATCAGACAAAAAATACTATATTTTTAATAAGTAACAACTATGTATATTTCAAACAGTACTTCACGAAGATGTAAATATTTCAATAGACAACAGTTATTTTACAAATAGCGTATCGAAAGGGAATTTAATACCAGTACACGTGTAAGCTATTTCCTGTTAGCCGTTGCCAACATACCACTGCTGTAACAGTTTTAATTAATATTGATTACGAAAGAAATTTATGAATTTTTATAAATCTATAAGTAAACGTTTCATGTAATAAAAAATAAAATGATTTAATGTTAATAACAATATTTAATATTTGTGGTAAATGATTTTATTAAAAAAAAAAACAGGTAAATATGTCACAACTGAGTGTTTTTTCAAAGGTTTGTTTAAAAAAAATGTGAAGATATCGAGAATATACTATGTTAGTCATTTATAAAAGTGTGTCACAAGTCATGATGTACAAATAGTAAACCTTGTGGTTTAGGAGTAACCAATGATCAACACATTATGTAAACTACACAAAAAACACAGAGGTGGATTGAACAGTTCAGTAATCTTTGCGTAACCAGTGTGACAGGGCGTATTCTGTAAGGTTTACCATAAGACATACAACTAGTAAGAGACACACACCAAGAGTCGCGCAGCTGTGCTCGTGCAGAAAGGATTGGAAAATCGTGACAACTGATGTCACCATACGAACAAGCTTCACTCAAGGTAGTCGAGGGGCCTTTTGACTGAGAATGAGTGATTGAGAATAGAGATCTGTTTGTATAGAGAAACTTCGTTATTTGGTAAGTAGGTATGTAGGTAGGCACGACTTAGCCTCGTCAACAGCGGAGTCATTATAGACGGGGCAAGTTGCTCAGAAAAGCATAGGAACGGGGAATGAATCGACCATGGACTTAAGCGAGGAACCATCTCAGCATCCACCCATTGAAAACAGAAATCAGGATGGCCGGACAGGAAATCGAACCCGTCTCTTCCCGCCACTGCGGGCACCTCGCCTGGTTTGTAATTTGATGTTGTGTAATTATACTTCTCGTCGACTCTGAAGTTCGTCTTTGATTGTAAAATATTTACTTTGAGAACCCCTCCCCAATTCGAATGTTGCAACCTGAACGCGGCGGATCGTCGGCGGGCAAATGTTTACGATAGTAAGTGTAATGGTGTCCTGTTTATAACACTACTGGAATTTCTTTCTTCTCGCAACAACTTACATAAGTTGCTACGATTTGTGTAAGATACCCCCTTAATGTCTGATATTACGCTTGTTTTTACTCGAGGCATGACTGTCTCAGAACGTGACAGTACGAAGGAAAGCAAAGCTTTCGTCCTGAACCACGGGGACTTTACGTAACAGCTTTTAAAGACAAACCGGTCACATGAGCGAGTCCTGACGTCCTGCTTTCCTGCTGACGTAATAACTGGTATAAGGATAACTGGGCAATGACGCAAACCAGCGGTAAATTTGGGAAAGCTTCAGAAAAATGATTTAATACCAGCGAAAAGCACCAGTTTTGGTGCTCGTATATTCCGGAATGACGCACGAGTTTCAGAGCCAATGAAAAGTCTAAATAATACGTAACAGCACAGCACGTCTGTTGATTATTGCGTCGATGTGAGAGATTAAAATAATATGTTGTTGGGCAAATATCTAAAAAAACCGTCGTGTATTCAAACGATTTTCGGGTTGCATTTCAACGAGTACTATTGTTGTATGGTATTTGAAAATATTCTCACAGACCAGCTACGTGTTTTGTCTTCATACTGATTTTTAAAATCAAACTTGTGTCCTTTCTCCTAAAGTTAATTTAATTAACTTTTTCTCGAGAATTGTGCGCTTATACACTTGCGTTAAATGTCTTTCCTACTTATTAAAATACGCGTTTTATTAGCTTTCATTTTTTCCCTGCTGGAAATGTAATTTTTATTGAAGTGTGTAAAGTAAATTTCTTGCTTTAGGAAAATCAAATCAAAATTTTTATCGTTGCGAACGTTTTAAGAAATATTTATTGGCAATTTGAGTTTGTAGTGGATTTATCGTAGTCATGAAGTAGCAGTAAATTTATATAGAAATATTGTTTAAAACCAAACTGGATTTCGCCACAGCACATTAAGGACTACTGAGTCGAAATTCCACGAGTGCCACAACTCTGCGTGGTCATTTTGCAGGAACGTTTGTCCATGACAATGGTTGTGACACTGTAAGTCTAGAAATTGCTACCAACATATGTACTTTTTAACTACCCGTCCTTATGATTCAAAATAACCAATTGCATAGAGCCCAAATTAATATATTTAGCGGTGGGCTTACAAACTAATTCCCTATCGTAGACGGAACAATTATCTGAACGTTAAAGATGAGTCAAACAGACTCTTGACACGGTAAAAAATGACGTCAACATGAACGTGAGTAAAAGCGCCATTACATAAACTTTTATAGATATTTTTAAATCGCATTATTTAGTCAAGTAGTCGGGAACACATAATATTTGTTAAGGTAAACATTAAAGCGTAGGATTTTAGTTTTTAGTAGTAAACTTAACTGCCAAAATTTAAAAATCCTCTTTTAATGAACTTGTCCGTGGTCGTGGTGCACGGACTCCCAGCTGTGTTTTCGAAAAAAACAATTCTCAACCTTATGACATTATTGGGCACCTTCGGCGGGCAAAGCGATACTGCAGAGCTGCCAGTTACTGCTGCAATCAGCGCAGCAGGTTCTACTGAATAAACTGTTATTAAAGGCTGTACACGGTAAAGTGAGCCCTTTAGAAATCAACCTTTAAAAAATATCACTGCCTCTACCTGCGTATATTTTAACGGGCACGCTGACAGCACACGCCCATTTTGCAACGACTGAAGGAAAGTAGTTCCACGTCTTCGCGTTGTATTAAACGTGTTACGTAAAATTTTGTAAATAATGAAATTATATTATTTACTTTCTGACATTTTCACAAATAGGCATACAAGTGTAAGAATAAGCACATTTGTAAAATATTTACTTTGTTAATAATTTCTCAGTTTCATTTGACCAACACAAGAATAAAGCGATCAGTTCCATGGCAATGTCAGTTGTACATATGATGGGAGAATACACAATTTGCTTACAAGTATATCTTAAGCAGGACTTTCGAAAGTGCTCACTTAACATGAACAGACTTTAGTGACAATAATTGAAAAAAAATAAAAAAAATAAATAAAGAATGATGTTTATTTAGTTTGTGCTGCGTGATTTTGAGATGTTGAAAGTAAATATTTTTGAATGTAACCAGAAGTGAATTTCACATCTAAAGTAATAAAAATAATAATCGCACGATTGGTGACAACGCAAAAATTTTGACATATTTTCGTGCTACTCCATCTTGGTGTGTGAACATCTAATTTCCAAAAACAATGTACGCTATTCCATCAACAGCACAATGAAGAGTGAAGAAATCTGGATGGCTCTTGACATCGTGGTCTTGAGAGCCGATGAGGGTGAAGCGAGGGGAGAATGAAGAAGCATTGGAATGAAGGAGCGGGGGAAGCAGGAGATCCCCAAGAAAGCCCGCCAACCAGCGGCATCGTCTAGCACGATTCTCATATGCGAAAATCCGGGTGACCCCAATGGGAATCGAACTGGGTTCGCCTTGGTGGGAGGCAAGTAGTCTGCCCACTATACCACCGCGGCTCCTGTTTACATGAGAGAGTGTGCATCGACGATGCCGTGATTGCTGCTCATGCGTTTGTGGGCCGTCATTATTGCGTACGCGCGTTTCCATCCTTATTAAAAAAAAATGTAATCCCAACCTAACAGGATCACCTAAACTAACCAAGGTCGGTCATCGATCAATTTCGTGTACGTAAGAGACGTTTGCACAGAACGCTTTCAAAAATGCGTGGTTTGTAGTGAAAGTACTGCTAGCGCCACAATTGCTGGTGGGTAAATTAACGGGAGTTCGGTGCGGTCAGCGAGGGGAGAGGCAGCTGCGCACAGCCTGATGCAGTGCTGAAAACATTAGTCTCCGTACAATCAGTTGCGAGCTTGCCGATGCGCACCGAATATTTTTGTAACAGTTTGTACACGGCCGGGTCGTCACTAATATCGGATGCCGACAGCTGCCTAAATGCAGCGATCTAGAGTGACGAGCCGCCAGCAACATTGACGCTTACGGTACTCGTCTTATGTTCAAGCAATCACACACAGCTAGAATAACTTGATTTTAACGAAATAATTATTTATTAGCAACCGCGAACCTATTCTTAAAACACATTCTTTCGTTCTGATACGTACACGTTCATTACGTACATGTTTTTTAAAATCGTAAACAGACCTTTAAGCGAAAACGCGTTTTTACTATTTAAACTAACCTATAATACTGGTCGAATGAGTGTGTTTGCAGTTTACACTACCTTAGGGTAGTTTGTGGAAAAGCGGCTAGTTTCCTCACGGTAATGCTCATATGTAACGGCCATGTTTATGCAAAGACCTGGCAGGCAACCGACTGCACCCTTACAAACTCAGTTTCCGCGACAACCGTTCCCCTGAGAGAGTTACACAACGGTGACGTTGTTTTTAAATACACATACAACGTACACATGATTATGAATTCACATTAAACGTGATCAACTCATTAGGGTTACATACATTTGTTGAATACTAATATGGTATCCCCTATTTTCTCAATAAATAATGATGATAATATAACTATAGATCCGTTCGCAGAAGTTCATATCTCTATTAAAAAAAGGAATCCACAGAATTTTTATTTCACAGCAGATAGTTTTATTATTTTGAATTAAAGCCATTTTAAATATCGATTTTCAAAGTCACCTCTCTAACGAATTACAGTAGTAGAATGTAGGTTGTATAAGGCTTTACATCTCATTTTTCACAGGGAATCCTCTCACAGCATTTGTACATATAGTTCAGGATAATACTTAATATTTCTCGTTTGTTTCTCCACTAAAACTTTACGTAAGTATTGATCGCGTTCATGCGCCTTCGTAATTCTGCTAGAGTCGCGTGATCAAAATGAAATATTTGCTGTAGTATTTTATGAAGTACGGAGTTGCGAATACATAATTAAGGATTGTGTGCCAAGGGCTTGCAAGATGCAAACAAACGGGAGCTGGTAAGTAAAACTAAGTTCCTGTGAATTTTTTTATATTTGCTATTATATAGTTTTTACCACTACCACCAAATTACTGCTGGCATAGGCAGCTACCAAACCGAGCTAGTTGGCAAACCTTCGGACTCCCAGTGAAGAGTACCTGGGTTCAACACCCAGTCCGATCATCCTGATTTTNCGCCAGCAACATTGACGCTTACGGTACTCGTCTTATGTTCAAGCAATCACACACAGCTAGAATAACTTGATTTTAATGAAATAATTATTTATTAGCAACCGCGAACCTATTCTTAAAACACATTCTTTCGTTCTGATACGTACACGTTCATTACGTACATGTTTTTTAAAATCGTAAACAGACCTTTAAGCGAAAACGCGTTTTTACTATTTAAACTAACCTATAATACTGGTCGAATGAGTGTGTTTGCAGTTTACACTACCTTAGGGTAGTTTGTGGAAAAGCGGCTAGTTTCCTCACGGTAATGCTCATATGTAACGGCCATGTTTATGCAAAGACCTGGCAGGCAACCGACTGCACCCTTACAAACTCAGTTTCCGCGACAACCGTTCCCCTGAGAGAGTTACACAACGGTGACGTTGTTTTTAAATACACATACAACGTACACATGATTATGAATTCACATTAAACGTGATCAACTCATTAGGGTTACATACATTTGTTGAATACTAATATGGTATCCCCTATTTTCTCAATAAATAATGATGATAATATAACTAAAGATCCGTTCGCAGAAGTTCATATCTCTATTAAAAAAAGGAATCCACAGAATTGTTCTTTCCCAGCAGATAGTTTTATTATTTTGAATTAAAGCCATTTTAAATATCGATTTTCAAAGTCACCTCTCTAACGAATTACTGTAGTAGAATGTAGGTTGTATAAGGCTTTACATCTCATTTTTCACAGGGAATCCCCTCACAGCATTTGTACCTATAGTTCAGGATAATACTTAATATTTCTCGTTTGTTTATCCACTAAAACTTTACGTAAGTATTGATCGCGTTCATGCGCCTTCGTAATTCTGCTAGAGTCGCGTGATCAAAATGAAATATTTGCTGTAGTATTTTATGAAGTACGGAGTTGCGAATACATAATTAAGGATTGTGTGCCAAGGGGGTGCAAGATGCAAACAAACGGGAGCTGGTAAGTAAAACTAAGTTCCTTCGAATTTTTTTATATTTGCTATTATATAGCTTTTACCACTACCACCAAATTACTGCTGGCATAGGCAGCTACCAAACTGAGCTAGTTGGCAAACCTTCGGACTCCCAGTGAAGAGTACCTGGGTTCAACACCCAGTCCGATCATCCTGATTTTNTGAGCTAGTTGGCAAACCTTCGGACTCCCAGTGAAGAGTACCTGGGTTCAACACCCAGTCCGATCATCCTGATTTTGGTTTGATATGGTTTCTCAAAATCACTGCAGGCGATTGCTGAGATGGTTCCTTAGTACAGGTCTCTGCCGATTCCTTACCCGTTCCTGCTTCTTTGAGCAACTTGATCAGTCTCTAATGATCTCGCTGTCGACGAGACGTTAAGCCCATTACGACGTGTAATGACGCAACTCGTCGCAGCTAGATGTTTTATCATTGCTGTCACTTAGCCAAACCAGACGTCTCCCTTGTTGGCGAAGTGAAACATTCTTGTCGTTAATCAGGCCTTTACCGCGATATTTTATAGTCTTTCTGATATATTGGGCTGTCAAATATAGACCTGACAGAAAGATCGACAAAATGCGTCGCTTTTCTGCACATCGGCACAACGTGACGTAATTGTTATTTTATTGCTATTGTCGGTACAATAATATCTTTCCTGACTTCGTAATTTTTTTGTGTACATTTTTATAATATTAAGTTTGTGGTACATGCATAATGACAGCTGGTTCAAAAAATGATTATCCTACGGGGGAAAAAAATATGTTTGGCGGGTAAGATGCCGTTACCGAAGCCCGGGAAATTAACGGTGATGAAGTTGGGATACACTGACGTAAAACAGCGGGAATTATGTAACGCTAAACGTGAATAATTACTTTTTCATAGTTTAATGAGTATAAGGACTTTTTTCCGTGTGACGCCAAGATGTCATAGCCAAATCCAGACTGTACCGAGGAAAGTGGAGAGATTTGACTGCCCTTAACATCAAGGTCTTGAGAGACGATGAGGGTGAAGTGAGGTGAGTATGGAACAGCTCCGGAAATGCAAGGGCGGGGGAATCGGGAGATCACCGAGAGAACCCGCCGACTAAATTTTCCAAATGCGAATATACGGGAGCGACACCGCCAGGAACCGAACCCGGTTCGCTTAGGTGGGAGGCGACTAGTCTGACCACTACACTACCGCGGCCCCTATGGATAGAGGAAGTTGACAACGTGGATTGCAACATTAGTCACATACATTCAACGCAACGCCTTGAGATATAGCAGATTCGAATTATCGTAAGCTTTGAGACAGGCGCGACAACTCTTTTTACGCTGCATTTCACGTTTAACATATTCTTTATCGCTAGCTCTGTTCAACCGCCTCGTGGGGTCAACATCAGAGAACTGTTATGGACTGCCTTGGCTGGTGGTAGTACGGTATTGCTCTACCAAGACAAGTGTTTATCCGGAAAATAGTTTAACTTCACCAGGTCCGCTCTCTATCCCCGCCTCTCTCACTTACTCCGGTCTCCTCCAGGCGCAGTGACCATGAGATGAGGCACAGTGCTGACTAGTTCACATATGTCACATTGATATTTCCGTGTGAACTGGTGTCTGTGGAAGTTGATTAAATTTATGTGGACAGGTGAACATGTGCTCTCGCAGACAGATAACGGTATTGAATTTATCCTACTCACCGTTTTAATTCCCTTATAACCAGTTACACTAGCGCTCGGCTAGCTAGNGATAACGGTATTGAATTTATCCTACTCACCGTTTTAATTCCCTTATAACCAGTTACACTAGCGCTCGGCTAGCTAGACCGTGTAGTACTTTAATCTCCGCATAAATAAATAGTGACTTGGTGAGGCATTCCATACCACTGCATACATTAATCAGCGATAAAATTACATCTCCTATTTCATATACATACCGATGTTTTCCTATTGATGGTCATCTAAACTCAACTACCATTTGTCTCACCCTGCTAAAGATCAAAATAATAAGTGGTAACCGACAGAAAAATAAAGACAGCACACCAGCCAGATCAGCCCTCTTTATTTGAAATTATACCTGATTGAAAAAAAACTTTGAGAAAACCTATAAAACGAGATAGTAATTGAGGCTATCTTACCCCTCCCCACGACACATCTGTCCTGCTAGATATAACAACGACTTTTCGTTCCACCTGCATTGAGAAAATAACGGACATATTTATAACATTATATTATTATATTAATCTCTCCTTAATAGTTTTAGAAATGTACAGGTTTTATAAAATTATTTTAAAAAATTGTTACTAATGCTCATTTACAGCACCTAAAACAATTTTCAATGCATATTATTATTATTAATATCGATAAAGCTCATTAGCGAACTGTTTATAATCCCTGTATTTAATTAAATATTCATATACAGGTAGTCCGCCTAACGTGGACACCCCCAAAATTTCCGGAACGGTTGCAGATTACGAGATGCGGTTTTCGCTAAATGAAATTACGTACGGGGGCAAGTAATTTGCCACAAAGTGGGTATTCGTAACACGTGTATAGACAGATATAATTAAACCACATATGAATTTTCCCCTTGAAACATACATATATTTCGACGGAATCTGAAAGTAAGTGCAAAGAGGAATTCAGTGGTATAGCATATGCAATGGAAAGTAACACAAAAACGCCAAAAATNCATCTGAAAGTAAGTGCAAAGAGGAATTCAGTGGTATAGCATATGCAATGGAAAGTAACACAAAAACGCCAAAAATAACGTGCCAATATGATTCATTTAAATGGACTGGTAACATGGGGCAGTGGAGCTGTACTCACAGCTGTAAGCAAGCAACACTCGCCGTGACTCCTCCTGGTGTGGGACCCCTTCCTTATAGCAGCATAGTGCTTACCTTAATGGGGCAAGGGGAACGTAATGCGATATTAGACAAAGGAGAGCACCTCAGCAGAGAGAAGACGGAGCGAAAACGGGTAATGTAAGTGCACATATGATATCAATACATTACATTTTATTCAAATACCAACGTAATTCAGGAGACTTGTTTGCTATTCATTAAATGTACTGAGTAACGAGTGCGCACAGATGTACAACAAAAATAGAACAAACCAACACAAAGAGAAATGCAATTGTATCCGCATGCTTAGTACGAATAAGCACAGTTGTGGTTGAAACAATTCACACAGCATGTGCTCGATATGTTTACCATCGCCAGCAATACGCATCTGTAAACGCACATGTAGCGAGCGACGAGCGANGATAACGGTATTGAATTTATCCTACTCACCGTTTTAATTCCCTTATAACCAGTTACACTAGCGCTCGGCTAGCTAGGCCGTGTAGTACTTTAATCTCCGCATAAATAAATAGTGACTTGGTGAGGCATTCCATACTACTGGATACATTAATCAGCGATAAAATTACATCTCCTATTTCATATACATACCGATGTTTTCCTATTGATGGTCATCTAAACTCAACTACCATTTGTCTCACCCTGCTAAAGATCAAAATAATAAGTGGTTACCGACAGAAAAATAAAGACGGCACACCAGCCAGATCAGCCCTCTTTATTTGAAATTATACCTGATTGAAAAAAACTTTGAGAAAACCTATAAAACGAGATAGTAATTGAGGCTATCTTACCCCTCCCCACGACACATCTGTCCTGCTAGATATAACAACGACTTTTCGTTCCACCTGCATTGAGAAAATAACGGACATATTTATAACATTATATTATTATATTAATTTCTCCTTAATAGTTTTAGAAATGTACAGGTTTTATAAAATTATTTTAAAAAATTGTTACTAATGCTCATTTACAGCACCTGAAACAATTTTCAATGCATATTATTATTATTATTAATATCGATAAAGCTCATTAGCGAACTGTTTATAATCCCTGTATTTAATGAAATATTCATATACAGGTAGTCCGCCTAACGTGGACACCCCCAAAATTTCCGGAACGGTTGCAGATTACGAGATGCGGTTTTCGCTAAATGAAATTACGTACGGGGGCAAGTAATTTGCCGCAAAGTGGGTATTCGTAACACGTGTATAGACAGATATAATTAAACCACATATGATTTTCCCCCTTGAAACATACATATATTTCGACGGCATCTGAAAGTAAGTGCAAAGAGGAATTCAGTGGTATAGCATATGCAATGGAAAGTAACACAAAAACGCCAAAAATAACGTGCCAATATGATTCATTTAAATGGACTGGTAACATGGGGCAGTGGAGCTGTACTCACAGCTGTAAGCAAGCAACACTCGCCGTGACTCCTCCTGGTGTGGGACCCCTTCCTTATAGCAGCATAGTGCTTACCTTAATGGGGCAAGGGGCACGTAATGCGATATTAGACAAAGGAGAGCACCTCAGCAGAGAGAAGACGGAGCGAAAACGGGTAATGTAAGTGCACATATGATATCAATACATTACATTTTATTCAAATACCAACGTAATTCAGGAGACTTGTTTGCTATTCATTAAATGTACTGAGTAACGAGTGCGCACAGATGTACAACAAAAATAGAACAAACCAACACAAAGAGAAATGCAATTGTATCCGCATGCTTAGTACGAATAAGCACAGTTGTGGTTGAAACAATTCACACTAAGTCTTTTTACAGCATGTGCTCGATATGTTTACCATCGCCAGCAATACGCATCTGTAAACGCACATGTAGCGAGCGACGAGCGACCTGAAGTGTTTCTGGCGTATTGCCTCTGCANACCTGAAGTGTTTATGGCGTATTGCCTCTGCAAGCTGCCACAGTGCGTTCCTGCATGTCTTCTGGCGTCGCAGGAACCGTGTTCTACACCCTAACTTTCAGTGTTCCCCACATGCAAAAATCGAGAGGTGTGAGGTCGGACGAGCGAGCTGGCCATCTTACAACACCCCCACCCCCACGACCTGTTTGGAAACGTTTCATTTAACACTTGCCTCGCCACCAAAGCAAAATGCGCAGGACAACCATCATGCTGAAACAACACATCACTATGTATGTCACGCAGTATGCCTTCCACAAGTGCCGGCAAGGTCTCTCTGAGGAAATGGGCGTACGTACAGTCGGTCGTTGTCCCTTGAATGAAGCATGGCCTGTAACGTTGCCTCCAACGATGCTACATCATATGTTCACTTTCCACTGTCACTGATGCTTCATGTGCTGTACCGAATGCGGATTCTCCATCGCCCAGTAGTGCATATTTCGTAAATTTACGCACCCATGAATTGCGAAGGTCGCATCATCTGTAAATAGTATTTTCTTCAAAAACTGATGTCATCCCTTACAGACATCATAAAATTCCTACAAAACTGAACACGTTGCTGGAAATCACCTTCATGTAATGTCCCATGAAGAGCCACGTGATATGGATGGAATTTCCGTTGGCGCGGTATCAGTAACACACTTGTTTTACTTATTCTTACGAATACCTGGAAAGTTCTTGCGTACCCATGTGGGGGTTTGCATTGACACGTGCTAACACAGAGTGTTGATGCGTCTCGTCCGTAGCAGTCTTTCGTCGCAATTGTGTTATGGAATTCCCATCACCTCGTGACAAGAGACGTGTGCAAATTTTTCCTATCGTTTTGCATGAGATGGCCGTCCGATTAGGATACATTTCACCATAGATTTTGACGCCTTGCTTGGCATTTCTGCCATACTCACCGTAAATAATTAGAGCTTCCAGTTTTTCCTCATTCGTAAACTTCATTGTGCACATACAGCTACACACTGCAGTACCACTTACCACAACAGTTTACGGGGACTGGTGCTGCGCTGCTATTAGGAAGCGGTCACGTGAGAATGAGTCACAGCATGTGTTGCTTGCTTACAGCTGTGCGTACAGGTCCACTGCCCAATGCTACCAACCCACCTAACTTAATCATATTTGCACATTATTTATTTTTATTTCTGTGTTACTTTCCATATCATATGCTATATCACTGAATTCCTCTTTGCACATACATTCAGATTATGTTGAAATAAACGTATGTTTCCAAGGGGAAATATCATTTGTGGTTTAATTATTTCTTTCCATGCACATGGTATGAAATCACTTTGTTACAAATTACTTGCCCCCATACTTAATTTAGTTTAGCGAAAACCGCATTTCCTGACCTCAAATATTCCCCGAAAATTTAGGGGTGTCCACGTCAAGCGGACCTCTCTCTCTCTCTCTCTACCTCTCTCTCTACCTCTCTCTATATACCTATCTCTCTATATATATACACTGAGTGGCCAAATTATTATGATCATCCCCTCAATACAATGTTGTACCACCTTTTGACCTTCATACTGCATGGATTCGTCTTGGCATGGACTCTATGAGATTTTGGTAGGTGGTATGAGGAATTTGAGACTATATCCGATGAACTAGAGTTTCCAATGCCTTAATTTTTAATGGCACTGGATCCAGCTGCCTGATGCCCCGTTCCATCTCATCTCACAGATTCTCAATTGGGTTGAGATCTGGTGATTGTGCAGCCGAACTTAGCAAGGTAAAGTCTCTGTCATGCTCTTCGAACCATCTGCGGACAGTGCCAGCTTTATGACAGGGAGCATTGTCCTGCTGGAAGTATCCATCCCCGGCAGGGTACACCATTAAAATAACAGGATGTGCTTGATCTGCGATAACACTTAAATACCCTTGGGCATTCAGACGTTGTTCCACAGGAATCAAAGGACCCATACAATGCCAAGAAAACATCCCCCAAACCATAATATTGCCTCCACCAGCTTGAAGTGTTGTGGCAATGCAGTTGGGGTCCATGCTTTCGTACTGATTTCTCCATATTCGCACCCTGCCATCTGCGTAGTGTAATTGAAAACGCGATTCATCGGACCACATGACCCATTTCCAGTCATCTACTGTCATATCTTTGTGCTCCTTTGGGAATTGGAGACGTCTTCTCTTGTTCAAGGCAGACAGTAGAGGCTTTCGAACATGTCGTCGGCTTCCATAGCCTATACGGTGTAATGTGCGGCGAACAGTTCGTTAAGAGACCTTCGCAGTTGCTCCTTGATTAATATTCCCCACAATTAGACGCACTGTTGCTCTTCTGTTGGACTGGACAACTCTAGAAAGCCTCCTTTCAGATCGAGCATTCAGTAGTCTGTGATAACCACAAGCCTAACGTTGAGGCCCGCTTTTCTGCTTGGTAGTCCACTCTCTGTAAACATTAATAACTGCTACTCTCGAACACTTCACAAGTGCAGCCGTTTTGCTGATACTGGTTCCGACGCTTCGAGCGCCTACAATCATCCCGCGTTCAAACGCAGTTAAATCACGTTTTTTGCCCATTTCTTCGTAATCATCACAGTGCAACTGATGCTTCACTTGTCCTGCATTCCCTTTTTATAGCTATCTCGCCCTCTAGCGGCAACAACGTGAAGTTATGGTCGATCTGCGTATACGTGTCAAGTGGTCATAATAATTTGGCCACTC
>NQII01003759.1:62125-166291 GCA_002778355.1 Clitarchus hookeri | reverse complement strand
CTAAAATTAACTTGAAACGATTACATTTACATATCGACGGCTTGCCGCGGACTGGAATACGGAATATCGTGACCCGAAGGACCGTTAACGACCTTATTCATGTTAGTCGCCTTGATATGGGCTGTTCGTAGTTAACTGAGCTCTTTTGAAGTCCATGCTCAGGCTCTCCTTTTCTGCCCATATTTCCCATCTACTCTATGTAAAAACTTACATTGTGATTGGTCTTACGATTTCCATTCAATAACTGTAAGATTACTATTTCTGTTTGTAGGACATGCCTTTCTGTACCAGTGGCGGATCCAAAGAAGGAGGAGGGCGCAGAGCCCCCCCCTTTTTTTTTTCATCGGAAACCAAATCCTTGAAGTAACTTAGCTCAATTTTTTTTTTATATTATTTGTAAATAAAATTTTGTTACAAATTTGAATAAAATGTATGTTAAAAAACATTTGTATCTCCCTTATGTATGCTTATTTGGGAAACGATATCTTAGTATAAGATGCCATTCGGCTGTAGACACACGGCGCACGTATGCCTTTGTGGCCTTGACAAACCACTGCAGTGAGTTAGAACCAAGGATAGCGACCATGCTGCCCTTCTGTTGTTGTTATTATTTACTGGCTAGCAGTGCCTTTGCCTTTGCACGTAAACATGTTAATATATTTCCTTTTTTTTTTGTGCTTTAAAAATTCGTGGAAAAAACGAACGTGTATCGTTACAAATGGAAAGGCCACATATACGCTGAACTTAAAAAAATGTAGTGTTTACCGTTGGCATTAAACATAGTTAAAATTATGGCATTTGCGAAAAATTACATTACAATGGCATTTTGTCATATGTATAATAATTTTTGTTACATTAATTTTTACACCCATTTATAGCTTAACGCCAATTAAACAATGCTATGTTCATTTATTCAATAAACTTTTATGTGCAAAAAAAATAGGCGTATGTAGAGGTTACCATCACTTTCCTATTTGTGTGCATGCGCGCTTTCCCCCCCCCCTCCCCTTCCACCATTATATGCACCAGGAAAAATACTTTTAAACCTTTAGGCCGAATTCCATCAAACTCGAAACATTTAAAGTAGGTACTTAATAAGGATACCGAACTTTCGTAGCTACTGATCATGCCGGGTAATTCTTTTCAAAATAATGGTTATTTAATTTTTGGATGCTACATTGTATGTCAGGAACGATTTAATGACAGTGAATGGAAATCATCTTCGAGGAATAGCTCTACTACACAGCGACATTCCCATATATACTACACAGCTATAGGTATTTAGATACTGGAAAGGTTTTCGACTGGTTTGCAATGAGTGGGAAGCGCAGAACTCCGTTCGTCTTGTACACTGAAGAGCCATCGAGTAGGGCCCCCGCGAGCACGCAAAAGTGCCGCAAGACGACGTGGCATGGGCTCGACTAATGTCTGAAGGTATGCAGGAGGCATTGAAATCTGCGCCAATTTGAGAAAGGGTCGCACGTCTGTCACGTTTAATGATTCTCGTGAGTCGTCATTTGTCCCGTTCGTTCACGATCTTTTTCCGGCCGCAGCGATGTCGAAGATTTGATGTTTTACTGGATTCCCGATATTCACGGTGCACTCGTGAAATGGTAGTACGCGAAATTCCAAATTTTATCGCTACCTCGGAGATGCTATGTACCATCTCTCGTGCGCCGACTGTAACACCACGTTCAAACTCACTTAAATCTTGATAACCTGCCATTGTAGCAGCAGTAACCGATCTAGCAACTTTGCCAGACGCTTGTTGTCTTATATAGGCACTGCCGACCGCATCGCGTTGCTCTGATTGGTTCCATACCTCTGTTATTTGCATACGCACGCCTATACCAGTTTTTTTGGCTCTTCAGTGTATATGCACTGCAGATGTTTACAGGAATTTCAAACGATTTTTTAAAGTAATGTGCAAATAAATGTGTTTTTTTAAAAACATAATTTAATATTGTATTGATTACATTTTGAATTATTACTTTCCACTTTTAAGAATTCCGTAAAGCGATACTTACTGCAGTTAACGGTTTCCCAACAAAGAACAGCACATACTAGCTTTAGAAATTTTTCTGCTTCAATATAATTATTGCGCAGCTAGCCATCAGTTTATTCACGGGACAAGTAAATTGCGTGGTTAAGCGGTAACTTCACGTCGTAAAATTAAACTTTTATGTTGCCCAGAGGCTAACTATTAACTAGAAGTAAATCTGGAAGTGAAAAAAAATTTAATATGTTCTCACAAAAATATACACAAACGAAATCAAGATAAGCAGCACATAAACAATGTAAAATGCGTGACTTATGACACACGGAACAAATTATCTACTCTAACTATCGCTGGGATCTGCGACCTTGCGAAATGTTTCTCTGATAAATTATTGTGTTCTATAGTAACAGCTACGCCGTCCCTAAGCACATGGGAATATTTCACCTCACCAGGTAAGCTCTGCGCCATGCCATTACGTTGTTCTTGTAGCGAGAGGTTACGCTGATGTATGGCCGGTTATGCAAGCACCCAGAGAGTTGCAGGTAGGATCAAGGATTCTGAAATGGCCACTTGCGAAATGGATAGTCGATTGCAAACCTGTTTATGGACTGTGCTGGCCAGTCCATTCGATTGACGTATCGTTCAATATACTTCCACGTCGTCGTAGTAAGGGGGATCTTCCATTGTCATCATCTGCTATAAGCAAGAATACCCAAAAAAAACATGGCTTTTAAGACCCAAAACTATGGGGGAGGGACGGTTCGGGCTACGATCTACCCGGGTTAATTTTTGTCTGGCCTATCGCTGTAGTATCAAGGTAACATAATTAGGCCCACAGTCGTTATTACAGATACTTTTCGAAGATTAAAACCATAGACTAAAGGTGAGGTAGACCGATCTCGCTGGCTGCGCGCAACCAATCTCCGCTCCCCAAAACACTGAAGAACTTCTTTTCTGCCAACACGTCTAGCGAAAACGGCATGGCTTGGATTTTAGGTTAGAACACTAAATTAGCAAAGAAGTGCTTTGAGATGTATGCATACTTCCTCTAACCAATTTGTTATGCAGTTTGACTAAATTAAAATTGGTGAAAGTATTTTATTAATACAATAGTGCTTGTCTTTTAAAAATTAAGATATAAACAAACATGTTTATCACTGTTGACCATGCGATTTTGACAGCTGTGTTCCTTTTGGGTAGGTCAATGTTGGGTACATGTGCAGAAGACGAATAAGCTGTTTAACTCGTCTTTAGTCTATGATTGAAACATGCCGATACTCGGATGTGCAAAGGTTTGGTAACAAAATGCAAATGAAAATATTGTTTATTTTTATCGGATGTATGCAGAGTTCAGTTTGCCTGCAGGATAGTTGAATTGGAATACTTTAAAGGATTCTACAAATTCCGTCTATCTCCTCTGGATACTACTTTAAAAAATATGTATGTTGCATACAATACTGATATTAAAATAAATCCAGTTGCAGTAGTTTGAACTGGGAAACGTGTATGACAGATATCGTTAAGTTATTTTTTAACGAAAATTATCTTAGCTAAAGATGCGCACTGGGGACTTTTGATAATTTATTGTAATCCGTATATTTAAGGAGTCTGTCGACCAGTAAAATATATGCAGTTATAATAATGGCACAAAACTCTTACGCGTTCGGATTGGAATCGTAGGTAATGGAAAGAAGGACATACTGAAAACCAATACAGATGCGTTACAACGAACTGTAGCCATACACGTCAGAAAAATGGCGTCACTGACTAGTAACATGCCGGAACGGCGTTCGCCAATCAGCGCCTGGTAACTTACTCGCCAAGTGGCAGCTCAGCCAGTAGGCAATCGTTCGCAGCACGCGGTAGCCAATCTCGCACGTAGACTGGAACAGAGCTTTGCGAAGCCAATCGTCGATTGGGTTCACTCGCATCAAAGAACCACCACGTTTCGTTTCTATGTACTTATCTACTCTGTGGCTATTGCTTGGTGCTAATGACAAAGGAATGTGTTTTGATCGTGCTGGGAGTAAAACTAACGTTCGAGCAGTGACCTTACGGCCAGCCAGTTGTTTTATCTATGCTGGGGAGAACTGAAATGTATGTTGGGCTGCTGCTGCTGTTTGAATAATCTGCGAGTGCTGCATGAATATTTAAATTAACCGTCTCTAGATTGTTACGACTTCCTTTAGAGTATGGCGAGGTGTTGTGACACGCATTTTTTTTATCCCCAGTTGATATTTTATTGGCCTCTCTACAGTGTATTAATTCATAAGCCATTAATGTTCCTAAATGCACTATGCTTGTGACTTCCATGAGTGCGGGGCGGAAGGTAATAATTGGCAGCAGCGCTTTGAACTATAGTATGAAGGAGGTTCGATCCTCGACTGAAAAATCGTTAATTTAAAATAATGGTAAAGCTTAAACGAAAAGACCGGTGGGTGTACAAGGATTTTTTTATGATAAGCTGTAATAAAGTTTTCGTGTTTTTTAAGTGATGTGATTACATTTGTTTAAAATAAAAACCTGAATATGATGTACGCTTTTTCAATGTGTTAGTTTAGAAATGCAATGTAACAAACAAGTACGTCTTTACTGTGTAGTATTACCACTTGCAGGCCGAGCATCTTATGTAAATAAATAAATAAATATTTGTAATTTTATTTTTAAACAAATAGGGATATGAGTTGTCAGAATATTTTATGCAGTATATGCTGTAATGAATTTGGTTATATTCGAGACGAAGATTACATTTTAAAGTTTAATGTAGTAAAATATGAACACAATATAAATACGTGGTAAAGCTTATAAAATTCAATACAGCGTCTAACGTAGTTTATGATGACATATACGAATCAGCCCTGAAAACATGTTCCCCTTACATAAATGCTTTGAAAATGGCTACCAATTATGATAACAAACTGTTTTAGGTCGTGAGTGTTGACTAAAGTGTGAATTTTATGGTTCCATCTCAATAAGTGCCTAAATTACGGGTAACTATGCTTATAAAATGGTTAAATGCATAATTAATCATATAACGTTGGTTGGGCTTCATATTGATCTGATGTGGCATACGTTAAATATTTGTCTAACTCCAACGGTTGCTGAAATATGACCAACTATTTCAAGTTGGTGGGCCTGACATGAGGATACTACGCTTGAAACATTAGTTGAGGTATTATAGAATCGAGCTGCTTGCATATACTGCTTATAATTACTTTTAAAAAAATAATAGCACACCTATGCCTTTATAAAATTCAATGTGGTGCAGAATATCGTCGAACAACCAGTGTCCGTCTTGCCACGTTAGTTGTAGTGAAACTGCCTTATATCGCTGGATGGTAGAAAATAAAACCACTGGCTTTGGTCATGACTGCGACAGTCAAATGTTCCTCACTCCTGGCTGTCTGTTGAGATCGTACAGAACTGGTCAGCAGAGTACGGGTTCCTTCATGTGTTCATTGTTCGTAGCAAAATCTGACTGTGAAATTTTAACATCTTAAATTATTACATGCCTTCCATCCTGTCTCTCACTGCCCTATTCTCTGGCTTGTCCTTAACTTTAGGCACGCAATCACATATTCCGACTTAATTTTCGTATCCCCCTTCAATATAGTAAATGTTTGTATTCTTTCATTTCCAAGTTTTGAAAACAATAAATGAAAATAAATCTATAATTGGCTAACGATAAAAAAAAAACTTTTTGGATGATTTTGCAGGGTTCTTATGTTTTTTGGTGTTCTGAGTCCGGAAAAAATAATAAAAAATCATAACACCCACCACTTTTTCTGGTTTGAGTATAGGAAATGTGATAAATTCATTTGTTATCTAATATTTGTTCCTTTTTATATACTTTATTTATATATATTTTTATATACCTATCTATACATTTTATACACTTGATATACATCATCAATATACTAAAACATACAGTAAATCTAAATGAAATTAGGTTGGCAGTGGTGGTACGACTGTTTGTTTTCTTTCAGTCAACACAACCTCACTTTTCAGCTTTTTGCCCATGCACTCTAAGTGTGGCTAACCGTGGTTGTAAAAATTTTCCTAACAGGTTTTTGTTATATGTGTGTTGAGTTCATAATTAAAAAAACATCAAAGAAACATCACATAGTTTGTTAAAAAAAAGTGTACTTGATATATTTTGGAATAAAACTAGGTGATAAAGAAAAACCTTGGGCTCCACACAAGGTATGCTATGTTTGTGTTGAAGACCTTAGAAAATGGTCAAAAAAAGAAAAGACAGCTTTTATATTTCCAGTACCTATAATATGGGGAGAACCAAAAAATCATTCAGACGATTGTTATTTTTGTAGCATTGATGTTACTGGATATAACTCTAAAAATAAGAAAGTAATTGTCTACCCTAATCTTCCTTCAGCTATTCGGCCAGTCGGTCATGGTCCGGGACTTCCTGTCCCTGAGCCACCACAGGCTATTGATGATGTTTTAATTGATCAGTCCAGTGAAACTGAATCTGATGAAGGTAAACCAGATGATGATGAGTTCCAATACTCTCCAGAAAATTTAGAACCTCAGTTCTTTACACAGGCTGAGTTAAATGATTTGGTAAGAGATTTGGGTTTGACTAAAGAGAAAACAGAATTGCTTGGCTCTAGGCTAAAAGAAAAACATTTGTTGGCACTTGGAGCATCTATTTATCAATATAAAACCAGATATCAACAGTTCCCTAAGTTTTTTTAAGCAAGAACAGGATTTGGTGTACTGCCATGATTTTGGTGGTCTAATGAATGAATTTGGAATTGAGTACAACACTGAAGAATGGTGGCTTTTTATAGACTCGTCAAAAACTAGCATAAAATATGTTCTTTTACACAATGGTAATACTTATGCTTCACTGCCTGTGACTCATTCAGTCCATATGAAGAAACGTACGAAAATATAGATATTATTTTAAAATAAATTAACTGTCCTGCTCACGATTGGATGATGTGTGGAGATTTGAAAGTTGTTTGCATGCTCCTAGGCCAACAAAAGGGATTTACTAAATTTCCATGTTTTATATGTGAGTGGGACAGCAGAGCAAGGGATCGACACTGGTTCACAAAGCATTGGCCTGCAACCTTAACACCTGGAAAGAAGAACATTTTGCATAAAACTTAAATAGATCCAAAAAAATTCTTCTACCACCTCTTCACATTAAATTAGGTTTAATGAAACAGTTTGTAAAAGCCTTGCCTAAAGATGGTGAATGTTTTTAGTATTTATGTGAAAAGTTTCCTCATTTATCAGGAGCCAAACTGAAAGAAAGGGTTTTCGTTAGGCATGACATTCGTAAAATGATGTTCGATTCCAATTTTGAAACAAAAATGACTACAAAGGAAAATGGGGCTTGGATATCATTTAAGCAAGTTGTGACTAAGTTTTTGGGCAATGTTAAAGACCCAAACTATGAGCTTATCGTAGCAAATATGATAGACAAGTTAAAAAATCTGGAATGCCTGATGAGCCTTAAAGTCCACTTCTTACGCAACCATCTTGACTTTTTCCCTGACAATTTGGGTGATGTGAATGAAGAGCAGGGGAAACGGTTTCACCAGGACGTCAAAGTGATGGAGAAACGTTACCAGGGAGAGTGGAACGTCAGCATGATGAGTGATTACTTCTGGTCACTTCACCGAGAACAACAAAATGCATCACATCGGAGAAAAAGCTACATAAGAAACTTCAAAGAGAAGATAGAAAGGAAATATAAAAAAATAAACACTTAAAATGTATGTAATGAATTTTTTAAAAATACAGTCACATTTTTAAATACAAATTTACATTGTGAGAGAACTGTGGGTGATACAAAAAAAACTGATGCCAGATTCGGTTCCAGCACCCAAAAATATACAAGATTCAGATGCATTTATTAAAAAAAATTTCACAAAATATTTTTTGTTGGCTTGTATTATTATTTATAAAATTATCTGTTGTCAGCTGTTGTGACGTCATATTCGTAGTTGCCTTTAAAAAAAAGGGTCTGTACGTATATCATACGATAAACGCGAGTTTCCCAGTTTTTAATATAACAAATTCAATTAAATACATATCTTTGTTTCATAAAATTATGTGTTATCAGCTGTTGTGACGTCACATTCTTATTTACCTTAAAAATAAGCGTCTATACGGATTTCATACTGTTTACTTACGTTTCCAAGTTTTTAAAACAATAAACAAAATTATTTTATATTACACGCATAAATTTTATTTGTAAATACGCACATAAACATAGGTTGTGAAGTTATGTTGGAATTAGTCTTAAAGAATCAAGTATGGAAATATAATACTTCAAATTCTTAGTTTAAAAAAATCTTTCATGTATATCTACGTCTATGAAATCGAGTATGGAAATTGGATGACTGAAGCATCAGGCGTTAGAAAGAATATTTATAATTTCTTATGCCATATTTGAATTATTCTCAAAGTAATGTCCGGTTGTATGCTGCATGAAATATATCAAGTCTGGATATATTATGTGAAAAAAAAATTAACTTAATCGATACGTGTATGAAGTGATGAATTTTTTTCATATGAGCATTCATGTAATTAACCCTATACTTAAGAATATTTAGAAAAAATTTAAATACTTACAATTGTTATCAAAATAAAATGAATCATTCTTTTACACTGTATAGCTGAATAATAATTTTTTTTTCATTGGATTTTGATTTTTATGTCGGTGTACATAAATTCAAGTTTCTTCTTTTAATAATTTCTGGAAAACCATGCACCCTAAGTCAAAAATGCTTCAAAAATGTTTTGAAATAATTTTCGACCCTTATGTCTGGGTACATCTTGAAATTTTACTCTTCATTCTAAATGAAAAACCACCCAAACTATCCTCAATTATGCATTAATCGATAAACACATATATTTTTTTTCATCTTGGTTTTTTATGGGTGTGTAAGAGTGTGTGTGTGCATGTAAAGTTGACCGAGATGTCGGCTGCCCGAATCCAAACAGTTTTGCATTGACAAAAACGTTCAGGACTACTTTTTGTTCTTTAAATCATTTTACAATGAAATGCTTGGTGCCCTCAGACACATTTCTTAGTACGTTTGTAAAAATGCCTATTAATTATAAGGTATGCACATTAATTGACGTTTTTTACAACCACGTTGAAATCGTTTTTGGCACTACACGAGTCCATGCATAAGATGCTTGCCAACATACTTTGATATCCTTCAGTCATATGTATTCATATGAAATACAGCATGGCGTCGGGGTATACACACATGCAACAGCTGTTTATAATATCACAGTTGAATTCGCCTTTAAAATAAACGTCTGTAGACATACAACACATTAAATTACATCTCTAAGTTTTAAAACATGAAAGTTAAGTATATAAAATGTTTATTTATAAATATATTGGTATCCAGCATAGTATTTGAAAAAATTGACATAATGACCCATAATATGAATTTTGTCACTGTAACTTCAAGGGTGGGTAGATAAGTGGCCATTTATACTCATAAAAAAGGCTTAAGGTATAATTAATTTTTCAACTTGGATAGACTTGCACTAGTCTGATACGTTCCAATTTCCATGTGCCTAACTCCGGCAGTTGTTGAATGATGTTCAACTGTGAAGTTCGCAGCTGTCTGATATAGGCATAATTAACTTAAAACACGTCCTGTATTCGTGGCTGGGGCTCATTACATAATTACTTAAAAAAAACCCAAGATCAATCAATCCCTATGCCTACTAAAGTCAATGTGGTTTCAAATGANACTTCCTGTCCCTGAGCCACCACAGGCTATTGATGACGTTTTACTTGATCAGTCCAGTGAAACTGAATCTGATGAATCCCTATGCCTACTAAAGTCAATGTGGTTTCAAATGCATGCGAAAAATCAAATTTTATAGCTTCACATTATCATTCGACTTGAAAACACGAGCGCGAAATTATATAACACTGGTATATTTACGTAAATAATTCTATGCTTATAAAATTCATTTTGGTGCTGGTAATTGCCTCATAATCACGTTTTCTGACATAGTATTAAAATTCTCTTTGAAAATATGAATCCGTAGACATGCTGCTCGATATACTAATTTAAAATTTAGGTAAAATATATTAATTAAAATATAAGACTTTTATTTGTAAAACTATGCTTTTCATAATCTATGGTTTCGGCTTCATATACTACAAATCCGTCTTGGAAATATGAATCCACAGACACATTGCTCGGCATAATATTTTATGTAAGTTTTAAAAGTGAAATAAAAAATATTACTTTAAATACATAACTTTTATTTATAAAATTATTTTCTTGTATAATTGATGGATGTTACATCATAATCAAATAATTTTTGAAAATACGAATTCATAGACAGGTCACTCGATTGTGTGTAAGTTTAAAAGTTAAAATCTTATTTGTATTGTGCATTTTCAGTGTCTTGTCAACAGGGCTGTTGTATANTTGTGTGTAAGTTTAAAAGTTAAAATCTTATTTGTATTGTGCATTTTCAGTGTCTTGTCAACAGGGCTGTTGTATAAGTTAACCGGTTATTTTTATATATATAAATAATTTATACCTGTACTGGCACCCATGTCATGGTGGCTAAGTCGGTAAATTGTGGTAACTATGCGTATAAGAGAGCTTATGGCACAATTACCCCTGCCACCCTGATCTTTGGCCGGAGTGATGCCTGTCATATTAATTTGGTGGCTATATCTTAAACAGTTCAGAAATGGTGGCCAACTATGCTTATTCGAGGACTTAGGGTATACTTGACTATACCGCCCTATTCGTCAT
This sequence comes from Clitarchus hookeri, assembly GCA_002778355.1. Classification (NCBI taxonomy): domain Eukaryota; kingdom Metazoa; phylum Arthropoda; class Insecta; order Phasmatodea; family Phasmatidae; genus Clitarchus; species Clitarchus hookeri. Next base: position 155,512 of record NQII01003759.1, on the reverse strand, counting down.
CAGGAGTGATACCTATGTTATGCATTTGACTACTATAGCTTAAAAAAATTCGGAAATGACAGCCAACTGCATGCTTATAAATGAGTTTAGGGCATACTTGACCATGCGGACATTTTCGTCGTCGGGGGTGATGCTTATGTTATGAATTTGGTGACTATAGCTTCGGTGGATGGGAAATGGTGGCCAACTATGCTTGTAAGAGGGCTTAAAGTATACTTGACCCAATCACTCTGTTGGTCGTCAGGGATGATGCTTATGATATGAATTTGGTGGGTATGTCTTAAACAGTTTGGAAATTATGGCTAACCATGCTTATAAGGGGGCTTACGACACAGTTGGTCCGACCACCTTCATCGACACAAGGGCATGCCAATTATATGAATTTTGAGGCTATATTTTAACTAGTTGGGAAATTATGGCTAACTATGCTTATAAAAAGGCTTTAGGCATAATGAGCCAACCACCCTGATCGACGTCAGGGGCAATGCCTATGATATTAATTTGGCAACTAAACGGTTCAGAAATTATTGCTAACTATGCCTATAATTTGTGGGAGTCGGGTATAGACATACTGTACTTGGTGTAATTAGCAGGGGTGTGTTTAGCATAGGCTTACTTCGCATGGGTCGTATAATATACTTGTAACAAGGTGGAGAGACAGCATGAAATAGCATGAGAGGGCGATGAACTAGAAAATTCCTGAAACGCGATAGTTGGTGTTGACATGGAATTACAGAGCATGAATTGAATATTCTTGAAAGAAGATAGCCGATGTTGACTTGGGATGCCAGAGCATGAATTGGAAATCTCTAGAAACAATATGGAGGCATGGAATGACAGAGCATGAAGTATCCAGGTAGAATGACAGAGCATGAACCCGAACATTCAGAAAANAATATGGAGGCATGGAATGACAGAGCATGAAGTATCCAGGTAGAATGACAGAGCATGAACCCGAACATTCAGAAAACAAGGTCATGTTATTTTTAGAGTGAGTGACTCATGAAAATTTGGGTAAGGAAACTTTTTTGCAGGAAATTTTGCAGATTTCGTAGGAAATTCGGAACATTTTAAGGGACATTCTTAGAAATTTTGAGTGTTTCTAATGGAANAATATGGAGGCATGGAATGACAGAGCATGAAGTATCCAGGTAGAATGACAGAGCATGAACCCGAACATTCAGAAAATAAGGTCATGTTATTTTTAGAGTGAGTGACTCATGAAAATTTTGGTAAGGAAACTTTTTTGCAGGGNGGCATGGAATGACAGAGCATGAAGTATCCAGGTAGAATGACAGAGCATGAACCCGAACATTCAGAAAACAAGGTCATGTTATTTTTAGAGTGAGTGACTCATGAAAATTTGGGTAAGGAAACTTTTTTGCAGGGAATTTTGCAGATTTCGTAGGAAATTCGGAACATTTTAAGGGACATTCTTAGAAATTTTGAGTGTTTCTAATGGAAAACGGAACATTTTAATGTCAAGGCGAGGGTCAAGGTCAAAGGAAAAGTTCAAGGTCATCCAAGATGGTGGTCTGTCCTCTGGTCTTCTGTCAGATGCCACTACTGTCCGTCCACTGCCTGATGCCATATGGCTCCTACCCTCCTAAGCCCCAAGACTTGCACCAGTTCTCTCATTTTATATCTACTTATGAGTTTCAAAACAACAGGTAAGCACAACAAATATTTTCTACATATGGAACAAACTTATAACTTTTCATACANTTTATGAGTTTCAAAACAACAGGTAAGCACAACAAATATTTTCTACATATGGAACAAACTTATAACTTTTCATACACATGTTATCTACTTTTCCATTATAAGATTTTTACACAATATGGTATGCATGTTAAGAACTTATTACTTTTATTGCATGTTCACAGTGCTGTCACAAGACACTTTGTTTAAATTTCTCGACAGACGGTTATCCCAAGTACAGGAAAACACGTATAATATTTTTCTATTATCGGTACGAAATAATTAATTCTTTCATTTTTACACTCAACACAGTGCGTTGTTTAGTTCCTTCAACGGAATAACACTCGCGTGCGGCATCTGTTACAACTGCTGGCATAGCGAAGTTCACGTCGATTAGAAAGCAGAAACAACTGTAATTTCAGGTAGTGGAATATGCATGCACGGTTAAGTTGCATTTCATTTGTAACACCAACACATTACTATTCTAGAAAAATGTTTATTAGCTCGTTACACTAGAAACTGCTACCTTGTGATCACGTAAAAACAAATAAATTAATATTTCGCCTAGGAACCCTTTCCTCACAACGTATTTCTCATAGGTGCGTCGGCAACACTGATAGAACTGCCAACATGATTTTATTTTTACTGGCTCACGAATCAGTTGATACAGTTGAGTTGAGAGATTTTGCCGGCTCTTAACAACGAGGTCTTGAGAGCTGAGGAGGGTGAAATGAGGTGAGAATGGACAACATTTTCAGCAGTAATTTCTGAGGAACATTCCATATATTAGTGAAAATTTAAATGATGACACAGTTTTATCAGAATAAAAAGCGAAACGAAAATACAATATGGGCAGTCACCGCCCGTAAATACAAACGAACAGNACACAGTTTTATCAGAATAAAAAGCGAAACGAAAATACAATATGGGCAGTCACCGCCCGTAAATACAAACGAACAGACTTATCACAGAACTGAATGTTTATGCTATGGAGTACAATTCTCCATACTGTGGAGTACAATTCTCTACACTGTAATACAGTACAGTTTACAATGTAATCACAATAATATTAATGAAAACAACCACCAATAAAATACACAGTACAAATATGCTGTTTATGCAATATTTACGTAGCAATCCAAGATATATGTTTAATTAACATACATTTACACTATGTACGTTTTTTCTTTTGGCTATTGAAAACTGTTGTGTATAGTTAAAAAAAATATGTACACATACTGCAAACAAACACAGCTGTACATTGTCTTGACTTAAGTAATTCTTAACCCAACTTAATTAATAACATGAAAGTCTTGAAAACAACTTAATGAAAGTTATTTTTCCTCTGTTTTTATTCGCTGTTCTTGAGCTTCTCTTATGTAGTTGGGATCACGTGTCTTCAAACCTCGTGTAATGAGGGGATTTGCTATTTCTGGAAGCATGCATTCCTCATAAAATTGTTTGAGTTTCGGAAGCATGCAGTTATTCCACATTTCTGTATCCACCCAAATCCGTTCAACGTGAGAATCATTGTTTTCATAAACAACAAAGTCACAGTATTTTGTGTTGCAGATATTTAGATGCCCCTGTACCTCGAAAAAGTAATTGTTATTTATTTTTAGTTGCAGAATTCCATCACTTTCCTTTAAACATGTACTTTTCTTTTTGGCGATGAATTCTTTCAGTTTGTAGTCCCCAGCTGAAAATAAACATTTAATTTCCAGCAATCCGTCTTCGCCCATTAATCCGTCGGGAGACGCTCCGATAAACGGGCATTGTGGATATACAAAAAAACCGCATTCATCTACTTCTACATTTTTTATCTTGGAATACAGTTATTTTGCCACTTTTTCGTTCGTTCTTCCAAAATGCATGGCCTTTGAATTGATCTCTCTGTGATATAAAATTGACTTCAATAAGCCATGGCAGGAGGTGTGTGCTTTCCGTTTACACACAGGGCCGAAATTTGATGCTGTGAGCCTGTTTAAACGCGCATCCCTCCATCTGATGTTCTCATGTTGACCAACAGTATTTATTTCCAGTTCACGGATCGTTTGAGGTGTTACTGTATCACTGTTCAAGTCTTCTAAAATTAATTTAATTTTCTTATCCAGTTCTTCAGGACTTAGCGCGTCTTCCTCTGCAGCACTTGGACCATACTCCATATCAGGGCCAGCATTGTCAACTCTTCTTCTTTTCTTTGAAGGTCCTTCTCCATACTGAAGATAACGAGCTGAAAGGCGTTTTTCTCTTATTTCAAAACCACATTTGAAATGCTTTCCTGGACTTAGACCAAATTTGTTCTTCCACGGACTAAAATGTCAGCTAGGACCACAAACGTGCGCCAACCCAGCACCCATGCAATGTGCATAGTAAGAGCCTCTTTTAGCAAAGTTTACTCTTTTCCACCTGTAAATTTAGCTACCATACTCATATACCGTTCAGCCTGATTTGTAGTTTTATTGATGACCAACCTGCCAGCTTTCATGACCATTGGATCGAGTGCCTTCTGAATAGCTTCCATTATGCCCGACTATTTCATTAATGGCACGAAATTTCCGTGAGTTGTACCTTTATTTTTACAGTACTGTTCGCGGCAGTTTTCGTGGCAGCCGAGTACATGATAAGGGCCATTTATAATGTCCTACTTCAATTGAACAACCGCTCCCCTTTCTAGTTGACTTCCCAGCACTTTCAATTGCTTTTCTGGCACCAGATCTCAGCCTTACTATCCGTGATTCAAGCAAACTTCGCGCAAGAAGTGTAAATGGCAAATTTTTTGAGATCTTGGGTAAATGGTTTCGATAGTTTTTAACAGTATGATTTGCACACTCAACTTTGACGACTTGTCTTCCGTACGGAACTCTCAGCTTGATCTTCGAATAAACGCTTGAGTCCCCATCACCAATATAGAATTTGTATTTCAACCCATGCTGTGCGATGCTCATGCAAAAGCCTTCTACGATTATGAGCTGTTCCATGCCAGTACTGGGTCCACTGTAGTTCTTAAAACAAACATGTTCGTTGGCTTTTGTATTATTAGTTCGTGCAAATTCACACTTGGAACAAAATTTTCCTTTCACTCCCAGGTACAGCAGTTCGTTCGTCTCAGCTCCAATGATACAAGCCTTCAGAAGAAAGTACACTTATTGTAATTTATATATACACATATATGAAACACGTATAAATTAATAAAAATTTGATGAACTTATCTTAATTTTCGATATATTTAATAGTAAAACTTATGTAAGACAATTAATAGAAATTTTATTTTTAAAGCAAAATTACCAAAATGCTTGTTATATTTCAACTATGCATCTTCACATATAAAACTTCACTGTAACTAATGGCTGCCAAATGTGTAAGAATCTGTCTTCCCATTTGACTTTACTAGTGATGAAACTGCCGCTCTAACAGTGAATTTCCATTAAACATGCATAAAAGTGTGGCAGCCATATGTAGAAGCAGAGAGCAGCTAAGATATTAATAAAAATATCTTGCCCAAAATAACTTTTCTATACGATTCACACATTATGTGCTATATTAGTGTTACGGGACTCTGTAAAATGCAGATTGGCTAGTTTATGGATTTTTTAATGATTTCAGAAACGAATATATAGTGCCTTTAAGTACAGTCAAGACATATTGGAGTAGAAATAATTTAACAAAAAAAAAAACCTTTGTTTTGTTGGTTACGTGTTGTATAACGTAATTTTTACCACTATTTTCCACAATTAATACTTTTGCGTGCCATGAAACATCAATAGCTAATAAAATTAATTAACATTATAATTTTTTGCATTTTTCAAAATTTCAGATTTTTGGATGTTGTTAATTCTTACGGTTGTTTTAGAAAACATCTTTAGAAGAAATATGTTTGTTTGACAAATAAGGACGGATAAACTAAAATTAAACATAACAAAATATAAAAAAGTATCATAGTTTACCCAAACTCACTACTCCACTCGTTGAATTTTAACTGTGTCCTTAGGTTCTCTTGTTCCATCCACCATCTCCTATGACACTAATATATGGTTTTACATTTTCTACATTTCCTTTTACAATTGCAATTTCTTTTTCTTTCTTTCCTTTTTCTATCATTTTCTTATAGAGTTGTTGGTGCCANTTCTTTTTCTTTCTTTCCTTTTTCTATCATTTTCTTATAGAGTTGTTGGTGCCAAAACTGAATAAAAAAAAGGAAAAAAGAGTTAATATTTGATATTATCGAATACACTAATTCAGGAATTAAGCAATCTACCAGTCAAATGGCTCGTCTCCTTTCTGAAATACCTTTTTTCTTCAACGGAATTGCGATTCTTGAGAAAATGNCTTGTTCCATCCACCATCTCCTATGACACTAATATATGGTTTTACATTTTCTACATTTCCTTTTACAATTGCAATTCCTTTTTCTTTCTTTCCTTTTTCTATCATTTTCTTATAGAGTTGTTGGTGCCAAAACTGAATAAAAAAAAGGAAAAAAGAGTTAATATTTGATATTATCGAATACACTAATTCAGGAATTAAGCAGTCTACCAGTCAAATGGCTCGTCTCCTTTCTGAAACACCTTTTTTCTTCAACGGAATTGCGATTCTTGAGAAAATGTACTCTTGGCTTATTTTCTCTGTATATTATGTTGAATTTTTTATTTACTTCCATGTGCACAAAGCCCATGCAATTACATATGTTCAGAATCTATCGTTAAAATAATGTTTTCACTTAGTTATTTGATACTCTGTCGGGCAATGTCTCACTTGTTCACTTTTGCCAGTTTAATGATAATGTGTAATTTATAAATATGGCAGGTTTAATCGCGTCATTATTACTGTATTTCCTGAGAATTATTTATCTTTAGCTTTACCTCTTAAACAGATCTTGGCTGGTGGCGAGATTTTATTTCAGTATGACGTAAAATAGCACTAACGGCACGAAAACAGAAATGAAAACTAAGAATACCATGTGACATCCCTTAGANATTGAATCTACTTACTTGTCCCATAGAAGTTTCGCGTCTGTGAAATGTTTCTCGTGCCATCATGGGGATGTCGAGTACTGACATAAGTTCCTCAACTTGTGAGTATCCAATACCCACAGAAACAGATCCCCACACCACAGCATCATTTACTTCTTGCGAGCTGTCAGATGTCACGTACTTACGTGAGTCGCAGTTGACACAAAATAAAACTAAAGTAAAGAATAATCCACTGTGTGTTTCTTTTTCCAGCTTATATGAGCCCAGCGTGCAAAATCGAGGATGTTCTCCCAATTTTATTAGCTGCTTAGTTAAATGTGCAACATCAACAATTCGACGGCCGGTAGTAGCGCTTTCAGTTTTTTCTGTTCCCAAAATTAAAAGAGGAAGATCAGTAGCATCGGCACCAGAAGGTAATACATTTCCTTCTAAATTTCTGGGGGAAAAACAAAAACAAATTGTATTAATAGAACATCTGATTACACCACTGTATAATTTAGAAGTAGTATTATTTTGAACTTTATAATTTATTTATCAAAATGTGTTCTGTTATGGCGTTTAAGCCTGTAAATTGTATTGCATGCTAGCAACCAAATGCTGCTAAACTACCAGTGAATTCATTACCCAGGATTGAAAACAGGTATGACCGAATCTTTGGAAAACGAATAATTTACGTATCTGTTTATTTACAGGTCAGAACGTAGGAATGCTGGTATTTCAACAAGTTGTTCCATTTTGCATGGCGGAACGAGGTCGCCTTCTCGTTCTTCTGTTTTAACGTTTTAAATATCTGATACATGCGCCTCACGACTTCTCAATTTTAAAAACTGGATTTATGTTGTATTTCATAAGTAGCAGTTTCACCAAACACGGCGGGACCGTCAAAAAGAAAATTTCAAATATGAAAGAAATGTGCGTATTGTTTTAGCATGTAGTTTTGTAGCAAATCCGTAAATATTTTAACTATTAGCCACACGGACCACTATGCGTAGCCCATTCGCGTGCCACGCCAAACAGAAATCTTTTTGTGCTGGCGGTCGGACGCAAAACGATTAATGTTGTGTACAAAGAAATATTCTAAACTACTATCATATGATATTGTTATATTAGTGATGTATGAATGTGGATAAAGTGAAGGAGGTAGATATNATATTCTAAACTACTATCATATGATATTGTTATATTAGTGATGTATGAATGTGGATAAAGTGAAGGAGGTAGATATGTCAGGATCGTTGTAAGTAGCGGTCCATAATCTCTGCCTGACCCCCTGGGAGACAGGCGTGACGAGTATGTATATACGTTATATATGATAGTAGTTTACTAATTTATTGTCATATAGTATTGTAATTGTCTTTTGCCAATTTATTTATTAGTGTAATACTAAACTGTACCCGGGCGAAGCTGGGCCGTGTCTCTAGTACGCAATACAACACAATTTACTTTAGGCTATTTGAAGTATCACTTTCGTGTGTGTTACGGCGGTTAGCAGCATGCGAGATAACTGCTGATAAACGGTGCGACTNATATTCTAAACTACTATCATATGATATTGTTATATTAGTGATGTATGAATGTGGATAAAGTGAAGGAGGTAGATATATCAGGATCGTTGTAAGTAGCGGTCCATAATCTCTGCCTGACCCCCTGGGAGACAGGCGTGACGAGTATGTATATACGTTATATATGATAGTAGCTTACTAATTTATTTTCATATAATATTGTAATTGTCTTTTGCCAATTTATTTATTAGTGTAATACTAAACTGTACCCGGGCGAAGCTGGGCCGTGTCTCTAGTACGCAATACAACACAATTTACTTTAGGGTATTTGAAGTATCACTTTCGTGTGTGTTACGGCGGTTAGCAGCATGCGAGATAACTGCTGATAAACGGTGCGACTNAGTATCACTTTCGTGTGTGTTACGGCGGTTAGCAGCATGCGAGATAACTGCTGATAAACGGTGCGACTGTATACAGTATTGTGCTGACCGCGAAAAATAAGGCGTGAGGAGTGAAGGTCAGTGGACGTGGGCGGAAAGCTAATACAGTAGCACAAAGTGCCTTCCTGGGCATCGGAATCGAGACTTTACCAGTGAATTATTACATCTGTAAGCTATTCCAATAATCCTGCAAGGTATGAGTGACTATCTGTAGCAGAAAACAACATAGCTCCGTCTGTAACCACTCGTTATACACGAGGCGGAAGTATATGGCTATGCTCGTTTACAACGGGACTAAATTATGGATAATATATAAAATACATACATTGCACGTGTATGGAAACATAGCTTACCTTTCTGCCACAATTTTTGCTCTTCGCACCTTAGCCATGCATGGCTTCCGTCGTACCAGAAATGACGCATTGGTATTTTTCTTCCTGGGCATTTATATTCCTGGAGTTCATTACTTCGCACCGCAAGAAGAATAAAAACACGGAACAGAGCGACAATACCAACCCTGTTCTGGCGGGCGGAAAACTAGCAACACTGTGCCCAAAGGCGCGCTTTCACGTGCAAGATGGCGTATTTGAGCCATCGCGGAGCNGGGCGGAAAACTAGCAACACTGTGCCCAAAGGCGCGCTTTCACGTGCAAGATGGCGTATTTGAGCCATCGCGGAGCCGGGAGCAATAGTTAAAAATGCTTCATGCTATTTAGCTCTTTTTGTAGTAAAGTTATGTCTATGGCGCCACGGACTTTTTTAATCGTCATAAATTAACGCACACGACAGCAAGAGAAAAACNTAGTAAAGTTATGTCTATGGCGCCACGGACTTTTTTAATCGTCATAAATTAACGCACACGACAGCAAGAGAAAAACGTTTGTATGTCTTATAGCCTGTACTACAGAACAGTTTTAAATTTTACTAAATTTTAAAATGATAAAAAAATTATGTTGTTTACAAAAAAATGGTATTTTACCCCTGTACAAATATTTATGTTGTAAAACTGAAGCGANTAGTAAAGTTATGTCTATGGCGCCACGGACTTTTTTAATCGTCATAAATTAACGCACACGACAGCAAGAGAAAAACTTTTGTATGTCTTATAGCCTGTACTACAGAACAGTTTTAAAGTTTACTAAATTTTTAAATGGTAAAAAAATTATGTTGTTTACAAAAAAATGGTATTTTACCCCTGTACAAATANAAATGATAAAAAAATTATGTTGTTTACAAAAAAATGGTATTTTACCCCTGTACAAATATTTATGTTGTAAAACTGAAGCGAATGAGACCTTTGCGAACATTGCACGTTGAAAACCGTGGAAGATGGAGGAAGTTAATTTTAACCTTTGATTCTATATCTTAGTCGCATGACCAGTTACGGTCTTAAGCCCCTGCCATACCGTCAAATTTTTCTGTCAAACTGCTTCCAATAAGTTTGGTCAAATAAAGTTGAATAGTTATGACGTTATCCAAACATCATAAACGCCGACATATTTGTCTGAGAAAGTTGGATGGCTTCAGTTTCCATCAAACATTTAAAGATTGGACCGGTTCTAAAATTTCTTTGATGTTTGACGGCCTCAACCAATCAGAATCGTGCACGACAAAAATGAACATAAAGAAACTTTAAAACAACGAACAATTGCTGGAAACGAAGTAGGCTATGAAGATAATTAATTTATGTAGAATATGTCCAGGCGCGAACGCTATTTTAAGTGATTATTGCACATAATATTACGAACTTAGAGGCATTAAAAGTCATTGTCCAGGAAACATATCTGATAAATAAAATTCGAATTTAGTAAAGAAGCCGTAAGTTACAAAATTCCTTACATTTCTCTCTGGAATTGACTGCATGGAAAAACCAAAGTAATATCTCACTATGAAAATAATGTTTAAATAATAATTCAAATATTTTAAAGTAGATTCTCCCATCAAAAAAATGTGACAGTGTGGCACATTTTCAAACACATTCAAGACTATTTAATACAATTTGTTGGAAGGAAAAATTTGATGGCCGTATTTTGCNGAGAAAGTTGGATGGCTTCAGTTTCCATCAAACATTTAAAGATTGGACCGGTTCTAAAATTTCTTTGATGTTTGACGGCCTCAACCAATCAGAATCGTGCACGACAAAAATGAACATAAAGAAACTTTAAAACAACGAACAATTGCTGGAAACGAAGTAGGCTATGAAGATAATTAATTTATGTAGAATATGTCTAGGCGCGAACGCTATTTTAAGTGATTATTGCACATAATATTACGAACTTAGAGGCATTAAAAGTCATTGTCCAGGAAACATATCTGATAAATAAAATTCGAATTTAGTAAAGAAACCGTAAGTTACAAAATTCCTTACATTTCTCTCTGGAATTGACTGCATGGAAAAACCAAAGTAATATCTCACTATGAAAATAATGTTTAAATAACAATTCAAATACTCTAAAGTAGATTCTCCCATCAAAAAAATGTGACAGTGTGGCACATTTTCAAACACATTCAAGACTATTTAATACAATTTGTTGGAAGGAAAAATTTGATGGCCGTATTTTGTCTTTAAATTTTATTGTCAAATATAGTTGAAGGCGAAAATTTGACAGCATGAGAGAGGCTTTGCTCTCATTCTGGTGTCCTTTACTAAATTTAGGGAGGTGTCGTGTATACCCTCCTAGTTGTTACGCCACTGAGCACAGTGAAAGCTGACTTGTCTGTTGGTTGAGAGGGTGTGGCGCGGAAACTACGCTCCAACTCATATATTATACTCGCTGTTTCTTCAAACTTTCGGTATCAAACCTTTGAAAAATCGCCTTATGTACGACATGCTTGGTTGTTTTCTGAATACACCATGAACACAATAGTTTTATACTTGTACTAACATAAAAATACTGAATTTTTTTTTTGTTAAACTGAACATTTACTTACATTTTATCCATAAACTATACTATTTCAATTATAATCAATGTGAGTAAAAGCAGGGAGAAAATAAGTGTGTTGGTAATACCTAGTAAGAAATAGTTCATATAGAAAATATTATTACACTTGGTGAGCACGAATGCGGTGCGCTGTCCGTTTTGTGTAATTTTCTACACTCTGTTAAGCTTAGTTTGCATTTGGCGGAAGACTATACTGGAAGTAGAACTTTAGCAGGGCTTCACAAAAGTTGGAAGTAACCGTGAATGGATTATGCCAAAGATTTTATGTATGTTCGGTTCAAGTCAAGGTCAGTCAACGCTCCCGCCTACCTGGCGCTTGAACTGGGTTTCTGAGTGTTTAAAATACTAGTTTTTCTACGAAAATATTAAAAGGGCGTCCACTGCCCTGATCTACAAAAGAACACACACTTCTCATGAGGGCTGTTGAGTACTTTCAAGACACCACGCAAGTTATAAACACCATTTCATAGTAATCCAAAATGGTTAAAAACGGCTTTTTCAAAGCACTGTATCTCAAAATATACGCGTCAGATACATACGAAACTCTTCAAGGACTCTGCATTGGACATTTTTACAGACTTTCAACCAATAAAATAATAGGGCCACCGCTGAAAGTCGGGCCGCGGTGGGGGCCGCGGTGGTGTTAGTGGTTAGCATACTCGCCTCCCACCTTGGCGAACCGGGTTCGATTCACGGCGGGGTCACATGTGGGAATCGTGCCGGGCGATGCCGCTGGTTGGTGGGTTTTCTCGGAGATCTCCCGTTTCCCCCGCCTTTTCACTCCGATGCTGCTCCATACTCACCTCGCTTCGATCTCATCGGCTCTCAAGACCTAGCCGCCCAAATATCTTCACTCACTCACTCACTTACGAGAACACTGCAGGCCAGGTGAGAGGCTTGCGCTTAGCGGCGATGGCTTACTTGAAGCGCGAGGCAGTTGTCGCCCTTACCGCCCCCGCGCCTCTCAGCCTCGAACGTGGACAAAAGCTCCAGGTAGGCGGGAGCCTTAGCCGTTTTTAGCCATTCTGTAGTGCTGTAAAAAGGTGTTTGTAATGTGCATGACGTCTTGAAAGAATTCAACAGCACTCGTCTGATACGTGTGTTCTTTATCAGTACATTGGACGCACGTTTAACGGTTCCGTTGAAAAAACGTTTATTTCAATCACACTGCAATGCACTTGAAGGGCTAGGCAATCGGAAGCCTTAAGTAATAACTACCTGACTGACTTCTAAGGACAACGCACGATATACACTACAAAAAATTGTACGTAAAATTGCGGAAAGTACCGGTTACAAATTATCAAGACATCTGCGTGAAATTACGGATTCTTCTTTTTTATCAATAACGTTCTCTCCGTAAATTTCACATAAATCTCAGCGAATTCACGGGACATGTCCATAAACTTGCAAGCTTTTTTTTCAATCTGCTCTTTATAAAAAGTATAAACAAATTTTTTTTACTTTCTTTATGTGGGTGTTTTACTTTGTAGAAAAATGACTATAAAACAGTTTAAAAATTGTGCCCGGTTTCAGAATTTGAACTCGGAAAAAAAATTGACAGTCCGCCACGCTTTTACGAGAAGTAATGTTGTAAGTTTGGGATTCATTCAGAATAAATCAAGTACCTCTCTTAGTTTCTAGCCGTGCTAAGAGTGTCTGTGAGTTTGTTTTTCTTAATTCAGGTTTATAAACATTGGTAAGAAAAAGTTTTATTTTCGTAATGTATTTCACTGTGTATAACAAAGAAATTAAAAAAAAAAATTAATATTTTATCTTGTAGTGGTATTTGAACAGGTATCGAAAAATTAACACTCAATAACTGGAACCACTGATCTACCATACCTTTACACGAAGTATTTTCTAATATGGATTTTACACGAAAATGACGAATCGCGTCTCTCTTAGTTTCAAGTCGTGTTGGAGCGCTTGTTATGTGCAGTATATACAACGAGATTACAAAAAATAGTTTTATTTTCGTTATGTCCGTGTTTTACTGTGTTTACATAAGGTTTTGTCCTGTAGCGGAATTTGAACAAGAATCAACGAATTGGCACTCCACGAGTGGTTCGTCACTCACCTACTACTATTTTACACGATAGTATTGTGGAGATGGGATTTCATACACTTCAGGTATCATCCGCATTGTTCGTGTCTCAAAATCTAAGCCATAAGAATATGGAGAGATTACTTATTTTATACTTTCGGAGATCATTTCCTTTATTCGTCATTACGGAGTGCCTTTCCATAAATTAATTATACTTCTCCGTATAAGTTTCCGTAAATCTACACTCCTCTCTCTCTCTCTCACTTTAAATAAATAAATATATATAAACACACACACACACACATATATATATATATAGACACACACACTAGCGACCCAGCCCGGCTTCGCCAAGGTATAATTATTTATAACATGCATACATACACGTCACGCCTGGTTAAAGGTACATTGTAGCTCCTCTCATGCTTTACACGCGGAGTCCGACCAGCATGGATGACTACCTTAAAAGCCTCTTGAGTCAGGTTCTCTAAAGTGGTTTTAAATGTGTTTATCAAGATGATGTATTCATGCAACATTCTTTGAATTTTCAACACCGTGTCTCTTTCAACTCCTTGAATGAATTGGCAGCGGCGGTTTATTTCAATTTCTTAGTTACAAATGAAATACACCTGCAAGAATTTATTCTGTTCATTGACAGCTGGAAAAAGTGCACCTATTCTATGATAAACTTGCCCTTGAACAGTAAACGTTGGCGAAAATCCGGGCAATATTATCTCTTCAAAAGATGTCATTTGGAAGCATGAGTTGTACTTTCTGATCTTATTTAAAAATCGCCGTGATTCCTCAACGTCATAAAAAAAGAGAGTTTTCAGAGAGTCTACTGGCTCACCAAATAAAGGAAGAGAAACTTTCCCGCTGGAACAGCACATCCCTGCGGTCTCATCTTTCCATTTCAAAGCCCTACAAAACAGACACGACTTGTCCATGAGTCCGATAACAATAAGCCTGTGATTATTGTAATAAATTAAGGGATCGTAATGAAATGCCGCGTCATTCAATGCAGACCAAGTGTTTCTTTGAAAAGCTCGTCGACGTTCCGCTTGGAGTTCCGCGTTTGCGATTCTTCTCGCCTGTGACTGTTCAGGTTTTTCGGATGCCCTTAAAGCAGCCTGTAGTTTTACTTGTTCTTCCAGTCGTAGTTGGGTCTGAACAGGCGTTTCGGAGGCTTCTAATAGCGCTTGACGCTCTGCCTGTTCATCTCGGCAGAGTTGAGTATCGGCAGGAGTCTCTAATATCCTGATCCTGTTCTTCGAGCCTTTCCTGAATCTGAGCAGGCCATTAAATGCTCTTAAAACAGCTTGTAACTGTGCATGCTCTTGTCTTCTCAGTTCGGCATCTTCTGAAGACTCTTGCGATCCAGCACATCTTTTCGCTTGTGCTTGAGACGATGCTCTTGAAAGACTTTATTTTCATTTGCGAGGCATTATTTATTTCACATACTATGAAAAAATAAACAACAAAAAAAAAACAGTCGAAAAAGTAAACAAAAATAAATACCAAACCAACAAATCCAAATCAAAGTGCAAATCAGTACCACAGATCAATCCAGTCTAATAAATTGAGCAATATTCGAATATTCATAAACAAAACCAAAACTAAAAGCGAATCAAAGGAAACCAAAAGCAAATGCAGTCAATTGAAAATATTTGAACGCCATCTATTGTCAGTTTTTAAAACTACAATTGGTATGTCGTTTAACATAGAATGATTAAAGGAAATTACATATTGAGTAAATTTTTCGAGATATTTTCTACTATTTTTACAACTATTTCTGTGCAATAAATTACGTCGATCTGTTGGTCGGTTGCGACGTTGCATTGTTGACGTTGCATTGTTGTTCCGTTTGTGTACTTTTTCATTTTCCAATAAAAATTTCCCCGAGGGAATAAGATATTTTCTCGGGATAAAAAGTAGCCAATGTCATTTCCCGGCCCTCCAACTATCTCTGTGCAAAACATCACGTCGATCCGTTGCTCCGTTACGACGCGAAAGAAGGACAAACAAACACACTTTTGCATTTATAATATATATGTATATATATAAAATCCGTTAACGTAGACGTATTCACATAAGACTCACAACCGTGTGCCCGACACAGCTACACCCGATTTTATTTTCGTGAGCGAGACACATCAGCACGTGCCCTTTATTTCCTCTGCGAGTATACAAATTATTTGCATTTATTGTTTTTGACTGATTTGTCTCTGTAGCTACGTTTGTTTCGTTATATTTTCAAAGCCGCTGTCACAATGTCAAATTTTCGCCTTCAATATATTAAAAAATTATATTTGACAATAAAATTTGAAGACTAAATACCGCCATAAATTTTTCCTTCCATGAAATTTTATTAAATAATCTTGAATGGGTTTGAAAATGTGTCACACTGTCAAATTTTTTTACGGGGATGATCTAGTCTGAACGTTTAATTTGAAATTATTTTCATAGTGAGATACTGCTGTTGTGATGCAGTCCATTAAGGTGGAAATGCAACTAATGTTGTGATATCTTTTCACTTCTTTGCTAAATTAAAAGTTTTGGCATATATACATTTCCTGCACAATTAAATTTATTACCTCGGAGTTTTTATATGTAGTATTCACTTACAATAGCCTTCATGCTCAGACAGTTTCTATATAAATTAATTATCTCCATGGCCTTATTTCGTTTCCAGCAATTGTTCGTCAATTTAATGTTTTATGACGTCGGAAACGGCAATTTTTGTTAAGCACGACTATGATTGGCTGAGCTCGTCAAACATCAAAAACATTTTACAACCGGTGCAATATTCAAATGTTTGATGGAAACTGGGGCCATCCAACATTTTGAGACAAATATGGCCGCGTTTATGTTGTTTCAGTGACGTCACAACTGTCCAACATTATGTGACCAAACTTATTTTGAGCAGCTCGAAGAAAAGATTTGACAGTGTAACAGAGGCTTAGGTAAGCTCTGTTGTTGTCAGTGGTGAGTGACATTGAGCAGAGTTTAGTGATATACTAATGTTTTTTATTGCGTATCAACAATCAATTTCTTATCTGAGCACCGTCGCTAGCTTTTAGTGGTTGANGATATACTAATGTTTTTTATTGCGTATCAACAATCAATTTCTTATCTGAGCACCGTCGCTAGCTTTTAGTGGTTGAAGCGGAGCTCGTAGTTGGAATTCATTTGGACTGTGACATTAGTGGCTCTCTCTTATATGCGTTTGAAAGTTGAGTACTTTGCATATACAATAGCTGCGTTGTCGTCTGTGAATAGGGCACGGTACCGCTAAGCGAAGTCATTTGCATAAATGATTCCGATTCAGAGACTGTGCCCGATACTTTAAGAGGCTGCGCTTGACACTTTCGTCAGGTTTTCGAGGGGCCTGACAAAGTCTCCAAAAGAACACAGCTACTGACAGAGCCCGAATTAAAAACGTTACTGAGGGGGGGGGGAGGATAAAGTTTGATTTAGTGAATTCGGGACTTTTGGAGATTCGCGTTTTCCAGAAAAGTGGCTGATATGTGGCTGCGAAAATGTGTACTGGCTTACAGAATATAAAACATTTCAGTGTTATATGTCTCTAATCTGTGCCAGGTGTAAAATTATAATTACACCAAGTGCTACACGACATGTAAACTACACCGAAAACCTGTGATTTGACAGTATATCTTAGTAGTCTGAGGCTTCGTGTTTTTTACAGTCAGTAATATTAATGTGAAGTGGACATCAAGCTTAGGTGTTTTAATTTGTTTGTGGGAACAATTCATCTCATCAGTCATGAATTATTATTTTTCAGTGAGGTGAATCAATTTCTCTGGCAAGGAAATAATTTTTTTGCATGATCCAAGGAAGACAAAGTGAGAGGGAAAATTATCTGGCATCCCCCCCCCCTTCCCTTCCCAAATTTGATTCGCACAGTGGAGAACCAATGCGCATCAGGTACTATATCTAATTTGTAGCTCTAGAATGGGCAATTTCTATCACTCTTCGATGGAATATTGCTTATTTAGCCCTGTGATCCCATGAAACACGGGTTACATACTTGCCTAGTTACCTACTATATAATTTCGTTTGAAATGAGAGCAATATATTTCTCTAGTCTGATCTTCCTTTGAGAATAAATTAGTCATTCTCTTTACATTTTCAAGGTGTGAAAGTCAAGCACGCTTTTTTTTCCAGAAAATAATTTCATTTATATTTAATAATATTTGTAATGAGGCAGTACATTTTCTTGTCTTATTATCTGAGCCCAATTTTAAGATAGGTGTAAAGTTATTATGGAACTAAACACCAAGAGTTGCACAGTGAGGCGTTTCTCAAACAACAACATTAAGAAACGTAGTAAATTTCTCACTGACGGCTTATGCCGTGCTTTTGATTTTGATTTTGATTTTTATGTGTGCAATTCCTTGTAAGAGTGAGTCAAATGTTATCGTGTTTTTTCCTCCCAGACATGCACCTCCACGCTAAGTATGAACTGAAGATTTAAACAGACACCTACATTCTTATTTCACACGTGAATTACTATAACAGAGTTTAACAATTTACATAATGTTTCTGGGCGCTATAAAGCAAGCAGTTACTAAAAAAAATTATTGTGTATGTTGACACGTTATAGTAACCATATGTATTAAAAACATATACTGTTTTGGTACTTGTAATAGTAAAATCAAATTTGGGTCTCAAGCAATAAACAGCAAATACCTTTTTTTAAACATTTGATTTACAGTTTATTTTCATATATTGCTTTCTGAATTACTTCACGCGAGATTTTGGATAGGTCTATCGTAGTTATTCAAAACTATATACAGAATGTTTACAAAAATCACTGACAAACTCCATCAAGTGATTCCTCACATAAATGAAGACGAAAAGTTTATGTACGACATTTAGCCTAACTCACTTCCTAAGGATGTTACGTGTCGCTGGTCTCCGCTGCTGACCTTGGCCCGACCCGCGCGAGCGGGCAGAAGAGGACAGAGAAGTGATATTATAGCGGCAAGTCAATTGAATGTTTTGAATGACAAGCGAGCGATAATCCTAGCAGCGTTTTGAGTTATGAAGGCATTCTGCCGCGAAAACCCTTTGGCAGCTCGCCGCTCCTGACCTTTGGCGGATAGGATTTCTGCGTTTATCTGAAGAATGCTCTGGATTATTGACCTAGTTCTCTCAGCGTGACTCGGGTGCGGTGAACCTTCCAGGTCAAGGCTAGCGGCTTTATAAAGCGTGTCGGGTCTCCGAGCCGGCAGTTGTTGAATGGACGAGTTTCAGCGATAGACTACTAGCGGAAAGAGAAGCGCGTGGCGAGAGAAATTACCAGCGGGAGGAAAATCTGTGACTGCGAACATTAGAGCAGTGAAGAGTGCGACTGCAGGCTGGACTATTGGACTGGATGTGTGAGTGAAAGAAATTACAAATGATGGCAACAGATAAACTGAATGTGTGTTAATGATGAGTATGGGCTAATTGACAATAACCATCAGAGACATGGAGAAGGATGTTAATCAGAGTTNGAATGTGTGTTAATGATGAGTATGGGCTAATTGACAATAACCATCAGAGACATGGAGAAGGATGTTAATCAGAGTTGAAATATACATTAAATATTGTGCTCACTGTGAAATAAAAAGTGTATTAGTGGATAATTTAATGCTCTAAATAAAAGCTGTGGGAATAAATTGGAAATCAAATTTAGTTTTTTATTTTTATTAAGACTTCCATACCTCACGAACTCTGATACGCCCCTCAGGCGTCCATGTAATATATGGTACAAGTCTGTAAAGTTGGAGATGGGCGATAGGTTTATTGCGNGAATGTGTGTTAATGATGAGTATGGGCTAATTGACAATAACCATCAGAGACATGGAGAAGGATGTTAATCAGAGTTTAAATATACATTAAATATTGTGCTCACTGTGAAATAAAAAGTGTATTAGTGGATAATTTAATGCTCTAAATAAAAGCTGTGGGAATAAATTGGAAATCAAATTTAGTTTTTTATTTTTATTAAGACTTCCATACCTCACGAACTCGGATACGCCCCTCAGGCGTCCATGTAATATATGGTACAAGTCTGTAAAGTTGGAGATGGGCGATAGGTTTATTGCGAATATTATGGGATCAAATTTACTAAAACTTCTGAAAGTACGAGTAGTGTACCAGTAAACTCAGTACCACGCACGAACATACACATATTCGATAGGCATTGCACTTGCCTCTGATGCGACTGGACACGCCTGAGTGGCAACAGCAATTTTTTTACATAACCTATTACTTACATATCAAAACAGTATTTTCTGTAGATGCGTATGTTCATTTACTGTACATGATTCTTGACTTGGGAGGGGAATAACCTCAGGCCACCTAGTAAAGTAATCTTGGGCCACCAGTATATACCGATTAACTCACTCTGTGGCTGGTAAGAGACCCAGAATGTCTACTGCCATCCCATCCAATGGGGCTCCAGCATTGTATTTCTGGAGGTGATCATGTCCCATGGTCCTTGGTCCCTTCCTCGTGGTACAGATTTTGCACATTTGGTGCCACTTCTCAACATCCTCCCGAAAATAAAGCCAGTAAACTCTCAGTCTAACTCTGTTGAGGGTCTAATGACACCAAAGTGCCTATTGACTGTTGTATTATGCAGTTCCTTTAAGACTTCGGGAAACCTGCATTTTAGAAGAAACAACTGTAAGCATGTGTGATTTCCATCATTACTTTCCCAGTTCATGCCATTCTTCAGTAAGAGTAAATTCCATTTTGCCCAGTATGCTTCGACTGTTGTGCGTCTCATTTTGGCCGATTGCAAACTTATTTCCACCATATTAATGGATGCAGAGTCGAATCATTTAGCTGATGTTTCCTAATATCCTCATCATTCCATGTAGGTGACCCATCACAAGATACAGAACCTCGAATTCTTGTCCTGCATACCATCAGCGATTCGCCATTATTTTCTTAAGGGCGTTACACAATAATGCCAGAATGGCTCACGTGGCATTCTAGAAAGTGCATCTGCATTGCTGTGAAGGCGTCCAGATCTGTGCTGTATTTAAAAGACGTACTTATGTAGTTGGTTTAACAACCGTGGTATTTGACCCTCTGGGTTCTTGAAATTAAGTAGCTAGCATAATGTAGCATGACCTGAGCTTAGAATAAAATGTATGTTATAAAGGTAGGGGCGAAAGTGTGAAATTGCCTTCACAATGGCCAGAAGCTCTCTGCATGTAACAGTAATTTCTCTCAGGCTTGAGCAATATCTAACTGATGTATTCTAGTGGTTTATCCTTCCCATTATGAATCTGAGATAACTCAGATCTAATGCCTATATCACTAGCATCAGTATCCAAAATTAATATGCCCTCACTTTCTGGAAATCTCAGACCTGGGGGAGAAAACAAAATTACCTTTAGCTTACTAAAAGTAACTTCATACTCAGGGGTTCAATGACATTTCCTTTTTGCCTCAGTCAGTTGATATAGTGACTTGGCGATCGTCGCAAACCCATGTACAAATCGTCTGTAGTAGATAAGTAAACCCAGAAAACTCAGAACCTCGGTTTTGTCAGTTGTTGTCAGACAATTTCTTATAGCTTTGGTCTTATCAGTGTTTGTTTCAATTCTGCGGGCTGACACAACATGTCCCAATAAATTTATTTTATTTCAGAATAGGTGACACTTCTTAGGAACTAGTTTCAATTTGGCTGTGGCCACTTTCTGGAACACAGAGACTAAGCATGATAGGTGCTGCTCAAATGTCCTTCCTGTCACAATGACCTTATCTAGGTAAACCTGATCGATATCTAAAGGGAGGACTTTTACATTCAGGTATTCGAAGGTGGAAGGGGCATTACACAGGAAAAAAGGCTTACCGTTGAACTGTCAGATTCTTTTCCCTTGGACACAAAATTCGGTTTTTTCTTGGTTCTGTGTTGCCACCTAGCACTACCAGTACTCACACTTCATAGACAACCATTGCGGACCTGTTAGGCTGTTCAGTGTGTTGTCTACCCTTAGGAGTGGATAGGATTATTTCTTTGACACATTATGAACCTGTTGATAATCCACACAAAATTTCAGAGAGTCATATTTCTTCTCAAAAATTATAATGGGGGAAGACCATGGACTAACTGATGATACTATCTCATATACATTCTTTATTTCCTTCAGGTTAACTTCAACTGCCTCATACGAAACTACTGGCAGTCCTCTTAGTGGCTTCTTTGTTGGCCTGGCATCTACTGTATCAGTGTGGTGGCAGGTCACATTAGACCTTCATTTGGTCCACAAGAGAAAGTATCTCCATTTCTCTGTAGCTTATAGACCACCTTCTCCTGTCACCAGATGAGGTTTTCTCTTGTTATTGCTAACAGTGCCTCCAGTAATTCTGGTAAGTGAGATTAGTTTTGTTTTGCTATAGCAGCTTCTGGAAGATTTGGAAGTACCTATGTCAGCTGCTTGTAAACTCCTGTCATGTCCCCCTCCTCAAAACGACAGGCACTGTCGAACAAATTAATAATTCTAACTGGCAAACTGTCAGAAGTTGGAGAGATGAAAGTCCTTGTTACAATTACACTACCTGATAGGATTCCATCTTTCTCTATTGGCTCTATTATACCCAAATGTTTGACAAAATTTCCTTGATATATGCCTGTAATGACAATTTCACTAGAAGCAGATAGCACAGTGGGTTGGCAACAGACTACTGGGCAACTCATTGGCGAAGAAAAATCCTGCCATGTTAACACTACCAACTCTGTACTGCCTACTCGTAACACATCAAGTCAAGTGTCGATACAACACCTCAGCCTATGTAGTACATCCAGCATCAAAATATATTCATCCTCTATTTCTGCCATTAAAATATTATGCTCTAGGCTAAGGTCACGAAACTTAAAGTTCACAGTTCTCTTACCCCTAACTGGTGTGTTCTTGCCTGTCACTGTAATAAAATAGCAATATTCCACACCGTCATCGGGCNGAGGATGTTTGGTCTCACTACTGTTATGGTCGCTCCAGTTTCCACGACCATCAGACAACTAACATCATTCAGGCTACCCTCCACCAATATCGCATCCACATCCTGTTTCACTGAGCGTACATGTAAGAACTTTGGGGCCTTCGCTCAAGCTGTCACCGATCTTCGTCTATAGAGATAGGAGTGAACAATATTTTCAAATATGTTGTACTCTCACCTGCATCTCGCTCCCTCTTTTTCCGCTGCTGTTTCTGTTGCTGCTGCCTTTGTGGGCAGTAAGCTGTCAGGTGCCCCGGCTGTCTTAATGAGCAAAACCCAAGCCGTTTGGGTGGGGGACGGCGAAGCTCTGTAACGTGGATCATAGCAGCGGTGTCCGTCATGGTCTCCTGCATTTCCTCCAGTGTTTTCTTGGTGCCGTCGTCGTCTTCGTACTGCGTCCTTGCCCGTAACGGACATCGGTATTGCTGACTCCACCTCCAGTGCTCGGGCCAGGGCATCCTGCATTATGTGGGGTGCAGCCAGACATACCACTTGCCGTAACTATGAGTCGGCGATGACATCGATGAAGAAGCCGACTGCGATGATAACGCACGCCTCCTCGGGGCACCCTTCCATGAGTAGGTGGGACAGCCACACAATGCCTTGCCGCAGCTAATTAATTGGGTCTCCTGGTCGCTGGCTGCGACTTCGCAGTTGGGCTTGGAAGGCATGTCGCAGGTATCGGTCACCTAAATGAAACTCCAAGGCCGACACCAGTGTGGGGTACTTCAGCACATGCCGCTCTGGCAGAGACTGCACTACACTCAGTGCAGGGCCTCTAAGTACAGAGGCAAGGTAGTAATCCTGCTGTGCGCCTGACCAGCCATTCAGTGTGGCGACTATTTCAAACTGGTGTTGGTACTCCCGCCAAGACTCTGGCCATCGTAAGGGGCGGGCTTAATTGCGACCTCCTTCCCCACTGCTGACTGCGCGACACCAATGCCACAGAACTGCTGACTATATCCTCTGAAGTTGGGGTATTGGTGACAATTTACACTGCTTCCCCACTTTTCTCGGCTCCCGGTGTGGTGATAGTGGATCTTCGCTGATGAATAAATTCCTGCCATTCCTTCTTTATTGCAATAATTTCGTTCTCAACACTTTCCATCCTTCCACTGACACTGTTCTAAGCTTTATTTACTCGGTCTCTGTTCTTGTCTACACTGTCAATTCTCGTATTCACTAACTCGCTTATGACTTCTATTTTCCTCTCTAAATTTCCATTTAATATGTCAATTTTCCTATATACTAAATCACTTACATAAGTTATCTGACTATTTACATTCTCGTTTACACTATTTCCATTCTCTTTGACTCTACCAATTTTATTATTTACTTCTTACTTGCGTTTACTTGATAACTTAACCCCTCAATTAATGCTCGCACCGCTTCCAGTTCTGCAAACATTTTTCTAGTTAACATTCATTGCGAGGGTTATACAAAACAGTCTTAATTTTTCGGCCTACTGCTAATACAATTAATTTATTGGTTTTAATATCACTAATTACTAGTCTACTGCCTAACTTAATTTACAATTGAATGCCACCATCCTACTTCTGACACCAGTTTTACAAGACGCCTGTGGCGTATCTGAGTTCGTAATGGATGGAGGTCTTAATAAAAATAAAAGAACTTACTGATTTTTAATTTATTTACACACCTTATGCTTACAACATTAAACCACCCAGTCTCTACCATTTATCCTGTTAATGTCAATGATACGTACGATTCGAGTCACAAACCAGTTAATCAAGTTGTTGTTTCCACGTCCTTTAATTATGTACAACACACGAGCACGCACAACACGACCCGGTCATGGCGGTCATCTTGTTGCGACTGTATGATTTTTGTACAAGAACGGTAATAGTAACTGTAGCTCAACATTTGTTCAAAAACACAACTATTTACACAAAACATTCGCAGCTTTATAGTCCCACTTCCGAAGATGACCGATTGTTCATTCGTGCAGCTTCGTGTTGTGTTTTTATTCGAACTTGTGTTCACGTGTAGTTAGGTATTATTTTTGTTTATAATTTTTATACAGTTGTTTGCATATAATATTTTTTGAAGTATAAATATTTTTGGGAAGGCTAATGCCAATACGCGAGTAACATAGTCACGTACAGGTATGCATTGATTTGTAGAAGTGTTTATTTTGGCAAGTAGCCATATGGTAATAAAACAGGTCAAATCAGCAACATACTCATAAAAAATTGTAAACTTGTTCTGGGTTCAGGAATTTCATTCGTAATAAATATTTCAGTAACTTCAGGAATAGTACCCAGGCATTGAAAAGTAGATAGAGTTGTACCCATATTTAAATCAGGGGATCCAACTATGCCAGGAAACTGTAGAGCTATCAGTATCCCCCCAGTTATCTCAAAAATCCCGGAGAAAATATTAAAGAAAATATTAGTTAATTATTTAAACAGTAAAAACTATTCGTTCCAAGCCCAATATGGATTTCGGGTAAAATCTAGCACCACTGGAGCAGCTGTAGATAGCATAGTTCCTGAGGTAGGGACATGAGCTAAATGCGTCTCAGGGCTGAGCCCCTTATGCCTACAGGAGAGGGAATCCGTGCAAGGGGGCATGCATCGTGGCAGAGAAGGAGTGGGTAGCCATGGCCACGTTTGGGGGCCATGGCTGTAGTTAACCTATAACTAAGAAGAGAAAGGGGAACACCGGCGTAGGATGCTACATGTGTAAGCAATGGTCAAGCAATAAAGTATGCAAGCTTTCGCGGCCGTGGTCTGCAAGATCTTGGTTTCTGGGTAGTAGCCACGTCACTGTCGTTTTCCTTCTCGACGTCGCGGAATACATTGCAGCCTCCATCTTCAAGGCGAAGGAGCAGCAGCAATGTCTTCTAAACCGTCGGGAAGGAAAACGACAGTGATGCGGGTAATAACGAGAAGTAATAGATACGAGCAGGTGTGCGTCATATGCACTAGTTACGGTGAACAGTAAAATTATTTAGAAGATGTGTATGTGACCATCTGAGTGCTGTGCCACGGTAACTTGTTAAAGTGTCTAGCTGTAATATTGTGTTTTTATACATCGCATTTTAAATAATGAATTTTAAGTTTATCAGGCACGATATAGCTTGTCAGTGGAAAGTGCTTCACAATGAAAATCAGAGTTTTGTAATTATTACGTAGTTTAATAAAATATTTCAATTAAAATTTAATTGTAATTACAGCATTTAACTTTGATAAAATTAATATATTAAAAATTTCTCGATTGTTTCATTGCAAAACACAGCATATTAATTTATTTATCTTGTTAAATATAAAAAAGTACATAATCGTGATTGACAAAAATGTGTCGTATAAAAATATCAAAGATTCGTCCAGTGTTAGTGAAAAATATTTTTGCACAATATATTGCAGTGTAACTATAACATGATGTATTCGTTAATTGTTATGCAGTAATACAACTTATTATAATTTGTGATTAACTTTGTGCCCTCCTTTGAACCGCTAATGTGATTAACATCATAGCACTTAGATGTGGGACGGAGCAAGCGGGCAGGGGAGTATGAAATGACGTCACAGGTGAACAGTATTTTGTACATGTTTCTGGTGGGAAAAACACTCACCGTTCCAGAGGAATATTGCAGACAATGCTTTACCGAACTTTGCCAATATTGAGATTGATCTAAGTGTGGAGCGTAAGGCCTTTCCGCATGTCAATTAACAGTGATGAAATGGTACATTATTTAACACTGAAAAAATACACACAAAACCCTGAATAAGCTGGTTGGTAGGGCTAACTCTTTAAGTGCCGTTAAGCAGTGAGATGTATAAATAACTTGGGTTTATCAGTAATGGAACACACGTGAAGTTGCACTGTTTATATTCAAGTCATTAGACCTTTTAAACTATGGGCAGGCTCCTTAAGGCGTGCATTGAAGCGAAGCCAACGCCTTGGCCTCTCTGAGGCTTACCTTGAAAACGAGCCAGTGCTCTTAAGCGAATATTAAAGAAACTAAGCTCCTGGTACATACGTGTGACTGCAGGAGGGGGAGAGGAGCTCCTCCCGGGTTAATGTAATTACATACTTAAATGTTATATTGCCAAAATAAAAAGTCTATTTCCATGATGACAGGTACAAACCAGTCTTTGTAGAGATTGGGAGTCGCTTACACACGCGTGGCCTTATCCCGAAAATGCTAGCTTCAGACTGACAATTGGACAACGGGAAAGGTTACTTTTCTTTGAGGTGTTTTATTTTCATAGCCATTTGTTTTGGAATTGGGGGAATTCCTTCGTTGGGATTATTTTAGAGGCGTATTATTTTAGAGTCAATTTCAGGATATAATTTCCAAATCGCTTCTTGAGAATCTAAGATTTGAGTGACCTTAAATTGGGGCAGTTTGCATTTGATTAACTACATTAGGGTTCTTATATTTGAAGGCATCTAGAGTTGAAGAAACATTATAGTTGACGTAATTTTACTTTTAGGGTGTTTTATTTTTAAGGTCTCATAGGATAGGATGTTTTTTTTTAAATTCAGCAAATTACAGCAATTATTAACATGTAACGTTTATGACAACTTGCTATTTTCACGCACTTATACCCATTATGTTTCATTTTTACCACTGAAATAATTCTGTGTATTGTAAAAAACTCTATATAGTTATCTTATTAATGACTAGCTTATTATTTCTTGAGAAACTATTTGTAAGTTTTATGAAAAGTTCTAATTATCAAGAGGCTTGTGTAATTTACAAATAAAAATATATCAGCATTGAACTGCATATATGATGGAAGATCATTGGCTAAGATTAAAAAAACAATGAATCTAAGATTAAACTTTGTGGTACACAGTGTTTGATATATACGTTACGAAAATGATGTAAAATTTTGCAATGTCTTTTCATCTAATACTTCATGTCACCATACATACCATAAAACTGCATTTTCTGCATAATTATATAATTATTAACACAATTAAAAGCTGTACAATGAGTGAACCTAGCTGCAAGCCAAACAAATGTTATTGATCACAAAAGGCTGAGAGTTAATAAAATCTTACAACAATTGTGGCACACACACAATTGTTAAAGGATGTATCCTTTCCACTTGTGTTTTATAGTTTACAAAGTTAATAAAACATGATGAAATTTTTGGAGGCAGGGAAACCCATATAGTTTTGAGGATGTGGTAATACCATAATAATTACAGCAAAAATAATAATGTTATATGATGAAAAAACCTTACGATTAGGTACCACCCGAGTAATGCAGACCTTCTCCTGGNAATGAGCCCAATTAATTGAGCATAGACAGAATGCGTGGGTGAAGGAAGAAAATGGGATTTCCTGAGAAAACTCACGAGTTCACCGCAAGGTCATTCACAATTTTCACAATCTGAAAATTTAGGTATAATCTATCCAGGATTTGAATCCGGACCACAGTGATGGAAGTAGAGTGACCCAGTTACTACATTTCCATGGCACCTGAAGAAGTGGTAAGGAGAGGGTAATGAATATTACTTGCAAGGGAAATTATTTCTTCCCAGCCTTACAAAAAACAATAGCAAAATGCAATATATGGCATCAAATACTATCTAATAGTGAGTGTAGATTACGGTAGTGTAAAAATCTAAAATATAACAAATTAATATGATCTTAAAAATCTCTGTTTTTAACAAAATTTCATTCAAGCAGCATTTGGCTTTTTGTAGAGGAATAATTTAAAAAAAAATGTTTACATTCATACTATACTAAAATCCTGCGGGTTACATACTAGTGATTACCATTCATGAAAATATTTCGAATTTACGATAGAAAAAATGCAGTCAGTGTTAAAATCTTGTTTATTAACTCATACATGCATATCTCAAAAATAATACATGCAATAAAAGTTGTGTGTTTGTACTAATTTCAATTTATTTTATTTATTTGCTCATATGCAAATAAATTCAAACAAAATGATCTGAGAAGCTTACAGATGCCAGGTCTCTGTATTACTAGCTGATATGCTCTCAAGCCTAGTCCATTACTCCTCAACAAATTAGCAATCAGATCAATTTTGATCATTCCACAATCTCCTGAAAATAAAACAATAAGAACTGGGTGATGACGATGAACACACTATTCGGAACACAAACTATAAAAGCAAATGTTTACTAAACACACTTGCAGGGATAGTTCGTTTTAGTTGTGGAGGCCACGTTTGACTGCTTGCATGAGCACCTTGCATACAATGGCCATGATTACTGAGAATATTAATCTATTGTTATTTCTATGTAGCATATCTTAGGCAAACATTTTTGTGTAGCATTTGTGAGTGAGTTTTCCCATGGCCTGAAGACTGCAGCCAACACCATTCAGTTCAGTGGACGAGAGTAAGCTGGCTACGAGAGGTATGTATGTGGGGATGCTGCGGGAACACCAGGCCAATTGCTCCAGGATCTCGGAGGACGAAGCCATACTCACTGCAGAACAAGGACGACTGCCTGACGCATGGATCATAATGCTTGCTGTCTCCGGTTTAAATGTTTCCTACCTGAGGACTGTGCGAATAAGGCACTCAGCTGGCCCACAATCCTTTCATTGTGCTATGTGTACCTATGTGTTTCAAGTGGTTTGTTGGGGAAAAGTTCAGTACTGCAAAGTGTTTGATATTGTATGAATGGTTAAAAACAATGGAAAATAAATTATTACATTACAAAAAAATTCATAAAGAAAATAATTTTTTTTAATATAACTTCTTTAGCACGTTATGGTTGTGCAAATTGGTTAATGCAGACTGATGTTTCCTACTATATTTTGCCTTAATTGTATTAGCAGAGATATGCAATGTTTGTTGAGTACCTGGAGTTTACATAGGTAACCCAGGCCAACTGCTTATTTTGCTTTCCATCTTCTTATATTTTCCAGCAGAATTGCTGTTGTATAATTTAGAAATTCTTCATCACTGCAAGTGTGTGGCAGATCGAATATCATTTTAATTGCATTGTGAAAATTTCGTTGAGCGCATGCAGGTACAGAAGTGGTTGATATGTGTGGTTTGTGTTCTGAAACTGCTTGCCTCTGTTAATTTGATTTACATTCCACCTCAACCAGTCAACCAGGCTTGTTCTCTGTGGAAGGCACGTAAATAAACTGTACCATCATGAAATGAATTATAAATAGAACATATTTCCATCTCACTGAAGTCTGTAATTTAGAATTCTGGACACCAGTCAGGTAGACATTTCTTGTTGTTCAAAGCTCCTTGAATTAATTATGCGCTTTTCGTTTGCATCACAAAGTACTAGTTACACTGTACCCAACATTCGTCTTGACAACAAGGAAAATGAGTGATAACGAGTATCTGGTGGTTTTGTATGTGACGTGAAGGAGGCAGATTCTGGCATATTGCAGAAGCAGCTGCTGCTATCGTTTTGTCTAGTGGCAAAGCAATTAGTTGGAACATTACCTTTAGGAACATCCTGGTATGCGTGATTAGAGCAAAAATAATTTCGGGTTTGATTCTGCCAATCGTTAACTAAATTATGCAAACCTTCTTGGTCAAGTTTTTCTCTTTTACTTGAGAACACTGCTCTGTACACATGTGTATAAATGACAAAGTCTACATTTTTTTTGTTTGCGCTGTTCAAGCAGCATTTTAACACCCGGAGTAGATGTGATCCCTTTTTCATTCAATTTGTTGATTTATTTCACAAGCACGGTCTGCATGGATTTCTTGACATAATTGTGAGCTTCCCAAACTGTGATTATGGCACTCTTTCAAGCTGGTCTTGATGAAAAAGTGTAGTTAGCTGTTAACGGATTATTTGCTGTCCAGTGCCTCTTTATGCCCTCCCCCACCCCCTCAAACCGGAATGAAAATAATTATGTACGTAATTTTTATTGCCACGTTCACAATAATTCACAATTCACCGTTATGTATGTAACAAATACAGTAAAATCTCTATAATAAACATATTTTTAATACAAAGTTGTTTTCTTTTCCAAGGAGATAGATAAGGAATTAAATGTTAATTTTATGCTTAGTAAAAATGTTTGTTGATTTGTGGAACAATGAAATGTCAAGCTTACTGGTGAAAATAAGTCATGCTGGTGATAATGTGTTATTTTCCAATATGCTAAATTACATAGTCTGTATTTTAATTTTTTATGATTTTCATAACTATCACAAACACTTGTTAACACAAACCTTATTATTATGAACTGCAAAAATTCAGATCCCATGAGGTTTGTATTAAAGAGGGGGTGTAATTTTGTTGGCGAATATCAGCTTAACTACAAATTATCTGTTTTTATGTTGTGGCTACATGCAAAGCTACATATCACAATGCAACATAAGACCAGCAAATTGACGAGACATTGCATTTTAGTTAACTACAAATGTAAGATAGTAAGCTGTTACATATGAAGATATGTCATGCAATTTGGTTTATAGTAAGGTTGCCTGGTCAGTGAGTCAAGGGTCACAAGTTCAATGCTGCAATATGGAATGGTAAATCACTGCATCCTTCTGCAAGTTGAAGCTCAGGTACATCATGGTCTGGAGCCATGAACAACACAGCAGTGAGTAAGTGATATAACGTCATCACACAGGAAGAAGATAGAAGTAAAAAAATTATATGTTATTATAATTATTACAATAAGCATGTTAAGGAAAGAAATCCATTAATATTAAAAATAACCGTGTTTTTCTTCATTCTGTAAATGACCCAAAATTTACATTGATGATGTACATTCTAGTTACAGTTCTGGTCAGAGGCATCTGAACATTTCCCAATGGAAGATGGGCTGGGTCTAACTCAAGATCTGGCAGCCATGGTACTGAAGAAAGAGACCAACATAAAATCTTAGAAATAATTTTTTAAAATCCTAACATTAGGAATATAAAACCTACCTTTACAAAGACAAAAACATTTCCTAAAACAATCTCTTTGAATAAAAATTAAATGAAATGTCACATTTTAAACTAATAAATAAATTACAAATAACTGACTCAAATGTTTGGTATGGTTAATTGCTTTTCTATTATCAAACATTGCTTTTGATATATTACACTTAGAAATAGGTTATTTTATGTAATTTTTATTTGGAAACTTTTAGCTCTGGGTGGCTCCTATTAATGTATGTGGCATTTCCTAGTGAGATTTAGGGAGGGGCAAATGCCCCTGTTGTCCACACCATTCTAGTACCCCTGATTCGGGTTATATTATGTTGTTTGCCAACGTCATAATATTAATCATAATATGTGGGGCACTTGGAGGCTTTTTGCCCATAGCTATGTGGAACTCTACAGGCTACAAAATACCTACAGATGTTTTAATCAACTTACAGCAAGCTTTTCTTTCTCATCATGCCTGCAGATGCAAACTATGGATATACCACAACACACATTTTACTGTCGTCATATCTGGGCAGTCAATTTTGTTTGTAGTGTTGTGGAACTGCTTTCTAGAAGGATTTGGGTGATCTGACTGAACAATTGTGAAATAATTATCAACGGAATATATTTTTAAGATAATTAATTACATCCATTCATAGTTCATGTTAAAGTTTTAATGATAACTAATTATAAATCTGAACTGCTCCTCATAACTAAGTAGGTACCGGTATGGAAATTATTGTATGGGACAGGGCTTCCCAAACTTATTTTTACTGTGACGCCCTTGGGAGTTTGCCATTTCTTTGCGACCCCCCCCCCCCCTCGTCCCCCAAAAGGAAGCCTACCAGTGTGTTATCAAAAAAACTCCAAATTACATTTATATTTTTTATTAAAAACTAAGAACAAAAACATAAGACATTACAGATAAATAAAAAGAGATATTTATTTTACTTTCTTGGCTAGCTACTAATGAGAAGGATGTGCTTGCTTTTCTGAGCATAGCTTCTCAAAACGGGGCTCAAGTTTGGAAATTGCCCACTCTCATCTCTTTCTCTACATTTATTTGCAACCTGTACTTGTTTTTTATTACTGCAACTGCAGAAAAGCCTGTTTCGCACAAGTACGATGTCGCAAATGGTAATATAACCCTCAATGCTGCAGTACTGATGGCACGATATTCGTGAGAAACTGAGCTCCAAAATTCAAGCAGTTTGCCTTTGTCGAATTGGAGCTTAAGGCTGGAGTTACAGGACAATTCTATTAATTGTTCTTCTACCTCTGTCGAAAGTGTTGATGGTGAGGTAAACTGAAAAGTGTTTCTAACCTAGTCATATTGCTCCAGATTTTCGGGAAAATATTTTGCAAAATTTTCGCTTAATAATGACAAGTGCTGTGTAAATATTAATTTTAAAGAGGGATAGAGAATTTCAATCGATTTTTCTTTTAGAATGTCTTGTAAAGCAGGGAAAGTCTGTATTTACTTCATCTTCTTCTAATTTTCTTTTCCATAACAGCAACTTCTTCTGAAACCCAGTAATTTTTTCTGCCAGTTGCAGTATGTGAGTTTCGTTTCCCCACAAGGACTTATTAAGATGATTACATTTTTTTAATATGTCGCAGATATATGCCAATTTTATTATAAACTCTGTATTAATAAACTTTTGCGCATCACTGTGTGATTCTGTCTGTAGATAAGTGTAAAACTCATTTCGTAATTCGTGTGCACGTGCGAGTACATTGCCTTTGGACAACCAATGACAGTTGCAATAATAAATTAAAGAGGTATGCTCGGCACTCAATTCTTCAGAGAGTTTATGGAAATATCTTGCTTTCACAGGTCGTGTTTTAATGTAGTTCACCACTTTGATAATTATGTCCATCACACAATTTAATTCAAGTGTAATGTTCTTTGAAGCCAGGGTCTCTCTATATATGACACAATGTGTCCATTTTACATTTGGAGCCTTGGTTTTGATGAGAGCTTGTAGACCTCCATACTGTCCAGACATCGCTCGAGCACCATCCGTACACACTCACACAGTTCTCCCATTTAATGTTATTTTCGATCATGTATGAATCTAAGATCTTAAATAGATAGGTAGCCTTACCACTATCACAAATTGTTTTGCAAAATAACAAATCCTCACACACGTTTGTTTCGTGTATGTACCGCACGTAACGTATCAATTGAGCGTCGTCATTACTATCGGTCGCCTCATCCAGTTGAATGGCAAATAAACCTGAAAGTTTTTCCACAATTTGCTCATTAATATCTTCTGCCATGTCATGAATACGGCGACTAATCGTATTGTTTGAAAGAGGTACATTTTTTATTTCTTTAGCCACCGATTCTNGTGTGGTTTCTTACATTTGGCAACACGGCGAGCTACCTTGTAGGAGGTGAGCAGTGCTTTGGTAGGTACTGATGCTCTTGAAAACAAAGCCGTGGACTGATGTTTCAGTTCTCGCCATTTTCTAACAAAAAAGTCTCGCGGCTTACCTTGTAGCTGACTGTGAGTTGTTTCCAAATGACGTTTCAGTTTATTAGGAAGCATACTTTCAGCAGCCAACACGTTATGACACACAACACATTGAGGAAGTTCCACATTTCCTTTGCTGATGTAGGTAAATCCGAAATCCAAATATTGGTCGTCATATTTTCTATACTTCTTCCGTTTTTCTAAAGTTTCTTTACTGCTCTCTCCTGAGTCTTCACTTCGTTTTCTATTTCTTTGAATAAAATTATCCATAATCAGTATGAAAACTCCGCGTGCGTAATCAAACAAAACAAAAGCTTGACTGAACAAGATGCAAACGCGGGGGAATGGAGATGGCGCGGGGGGAGGTCGACGGCGCCGGCGGCCCGCGACAGTCAGTCAGAATGCGCGCGGCGCTCACACGACTCGGTCGCGTCGTCACAGACAGCCAATCTGTGTGGATCGCTTCGCGACGCCCCTGGGATAATGCCACAACGCCCCAGGGCGTCGCGACGCACAGTCAGGGAAGTAGACACAGAAGAGTAAAAATTCATTTATCTTGCAAAATGATCAACTTTCTGTTTGGAATGGTAATATTTGGGTTATTGAGAGCACTGCATTAAGCATTTTTTTAAAACTGTAAATGAAGCCCCAAAGAAAAGAATGCCACGAACACGTAAGCATTTCCCACTATTGTAATTGAGAAAAAAATTTCAATCCTACGTTTTGGTCATTTGAAAAAGAATAAAGGATAAACACGCCACTCAATAACAGTACTATTACATTATACTGGAGGTTGTAAGTAGGCTAATTTTAGTTTTTAGTCATAACTAACCCTGAAATAAATTATGGAGCCGCAGTAGTGTAGTAGTCGATGACTAGCCTTTCACCACTGCAATCTAGGTTCAAATCCTAGCAAGGTCAAACAGAAATTTTTCATATGTTGAAAATGTGATACATTACTGCATGCAGGTGTGTGTTCTTAGGTATTCCTGTTGACCAAACTTATTCATTCTGCCACTGCTCCATCCCCATCTCGTCTTAAANTGCAGGTAAAATCAGTTCCTCAGCAATCGTGTGTGGTTTCTTACATTTGGCAACACGGCGAGCTACCTTGTAGGAGGTGAGCAGTGCTTTGGTAGGTACTGATGCTCTTGAAAACAAAGCCGTGGACTGATGTTTCAGTTCTCGCCATTTTCTAACAAAAAAGTCTCGCGGCTTACCTTGTAGCTGACTGTGAGTTGTTTTCAAGTGACGTTTCAGTTTATTAGGAAGCATACTTTCAGCAGCCAACACGTTATGACACACAACGNCCATTTTCTAACAAAAAAGTCTCGCGGCTTACCTTGTAGCTGACTGTGAGTTGTTTTCAAGTGACGTTTCAGTTTATTAGGAAGCATACTTTCAGCAGCCAACACGTTATGACACACAACGCATTGAGGAAGTTCCACATTTCCTTTGCTGATGTAGGTAAATCCGAAATCCAAATATTGGTCGTCATATTTTCTATACTTCTTCCGTTTTTCTAAAGTTTCTTTACTGCTCTCTCCTGAGTCTTCACTTCGTTTTCTATTTCTTTGAATAAAATTATCCATAATGAGTATGAAAACTCCGCGTGCGTAATCAAACAAAACAA
Source organism: Clitarchus hookeri (assembly GCA_002778355.1). Taxonomy (NCBI): domain Eukaryota; kingdom Metazoa; phylum Arthropoda; class Insecta; order Phasmatodea; family Phasmatidae; genus Clitarchus; species Clitarchus hookeri. The sequence continues at coordinate 119,919 of NQII01003759.1, read as the reverse complement.
AAGCTTGACTGAACAAGATGCAAACGCGGGGGAATGGAGATGGCGCGGGGGGAGGTCGACGGCACCGGCGGCCCGCGACAGTCAGTCAGAATGCGCGCGGCGCTCACACGACTCGGTTGCGTCGTCACAGACAGCCAATCTGTGTGGATCGCTTCGCGACGCCCCTGGGATAATGCCACAACGCCCCAGGGCGTCGCGACGCACAGTCAGGGAAGTAGACACAGAAGAGTAAAAATTCATTTATCTTGCAAAATGATCAACTTTCTGTTTGGAATGGTAATATTTGGGTTATTGAGAGCACTGCATTAAGCATTTTTTTAAAACTGCAAATGAAGCCCCAAAGAAAAGAATGCCACGAACACGTAAGCATTTCCCACTATTGTAATTGAGAAAAAAATTTCAATCCTACGTTTTGGTCATTTGATAAACACGCCACTCCATAACAATACTATTACATTATACTGGAGGTTGTAAGTAGGCTTATTTTAGTTTTTAATCATAACTAACCATGAAATAAATTATGGTGCCGCAGTAGTGTAGTAGTCGATGACTAGCCTTTCACCACTGCAATCTAGGTTCAAATCCTAGCAAGGTCAAACATAAATTTTTCATATGTTGAAAATGTGATACATTACTGCATGCCGGTGTGTGTTCTTAGGTATTCCTGTTGACCAAACTTATTCATTCTGCCACTGCTCCATCCCCATCTCGTCTTAAANAGGTGTGTGTTCTTAGGTATTCCTGTTGACCAAACTTATTCATTCTGCCACTGCTCCATCCCCATCTCGTCTTAAATGAGCTATTGTTTGAGGTAACCAAAATTACAGCAGACATGTGCCACTTGTAAGCGCAGCTTCAGTACATTCATGTCAATATGAAATTGGGAACGACATATAAATTTTATTTTCTGAAAGTAAAATAAAATAAAGAATTTATTACAGTTTTATTCAATTATTTACAAACAGTTTTCTTTGAGCCATGTAATCAGAGTTAATGTAATGAATGCTTCCATTCCCAGAATCCACTTGTAAACCCCTTAATTTAAAACGTAGTGTTGTCAATGCCGCATATAAATGTGTTGGAAATGTTTAATAGATTTAAAGCATACATTTCTTCTCTATTTTAGTAGAAAGAAACCATAATATAAAGCAAAAAATAATAAATAAATTACAGTAATAAACATTTTCCCATTAAAAATGTAATTGATACAGTTGATGTAATTTCAAAATGCACTGTCAAATATGAAACACACAAAAAAAATATATATATATTGGTGCCATGTGATAAAAATGTTTTTATAGTCCATTAATGGTTGCTTCCAAAGTTTCTGAACCTCTGCTAAAGTTCTTCCAGGATATTCATCCGCCTCATGCAAACAAAGCGTAACCAAGTATAGTAAATTACACCAAAGGAACCACGCACCATATTACTGCGCAAGCAGTTTAATTATATTTTGCATGAGAATTATTTCTTACTAGGCATTANAAGGAACCACGCACCATATTACTGCGCAAGCAGTTTAATTATATTTTGCATGAGAATTATTTCTTACTAGGCATTACCTACACCTATTTTCTCTGTATACTAATTAATATTAGTTATAAATAAAATATAATTTAGAGATAAAATGTCATTAAAAGTTCAGTTTAACCGAAAATAAGATACTTTAATGTGATACAAGTCTAGATTTTCTGTTGTATGACATATTTAGTAAACACATATACACATCGTACATAGGGTAATTTTTTTAAAAGTTGTATTCAAAAGGTGTGAAGAAACCATAAATAGATCATGGTAACATAAACAACTGCTTTAAAATAAAACAGAAGGTTAATGAACTCCCCAATTCTGATACCAGTGCTGGGGAGGAGACTAGTGTATTTTGTGATTCCCTATCCCTGATCAGACATAATTGTACACACCCCACCGATGAACGCGTGGCCACCCTTATGACTGGAGTTTGAGTTTACAGATTTAGGTGGCTCTTAACAACGAGGTCTTGGTAGCCGATGAAGGTGATCGTGGTTAAAATGGAGCACCACTGGAATGAGGGGTTGGGTAAACAGGAGATCCCCGAGAAAACCCTCCAACCAGCGGCATCGTCTGGCACTATTCCCATTTGCGAGAACGTGGAGCGACCCGGCCGGGGATTAAACCGACTTCACCTTGGTGGGAGGCGAGCGATCTAACTGCTTAGCCATCGCGCCTCCCTCCCCCTTCCCTCTCAATGAGAGTGGTTGGTTAATTTTGAGGGTTGATATTATCTAGTCACGGAGTTAGGAGGAACATGTACGACACTTGAGTTTGGCGTTGGAGTGCCTAGCCACCCGCCACCTGGCGATCTTGCTCGCAAAATGCCACATTGGCAAGAGGAAAGTACACTTACTGGGTCACGTCGTAAGAGTTGCGAGGAATTATGCCACTTCACTGACAATATATATAAAAATATTTTATTTATTACGTTAACGAATGCTTTGTGTCATATCTGAATAACCCAAGTACCTACCTTAAGTGCACAGTGTTTTAAACGTAACACAGGTTACGTCAATAGTTAAGTGCAACGACTTCCGACTTGGTCACCTGTCTCACCCGTGCAAACTTAAGTTGTTACCCCAATTATGTCAAATGACCAGTGGCATTTGTAAACAACTAGTGTTAATATGTTTATGTTAATTTAGGAGGGTTCATTTTGTCTCTCTCAAGTAAAATATAGTGTTTGCGGACTAGGACAGACACTCGGGGAACCAATAAACACAGCTAACTTGACAAAACCATATCGTTACACATTTTCATTGTGATTTTATTGATTACTAGCGAACCGGTCCGGCTTCGTCCAGGTACAATTAAGTTTTGCAGTGATACACTAATAAATAAATTGGCAAAAGACAATTCATTTATGTGAAAACCGAATTATAAAATTATACTATGTTGGCCTAGGTTTTTAACTGAATACGGCAACCCAAAAAGGAGAAAATATTTTTTGCCCGATAGCCAAGAAGATAGGGCATTGTTTTAGGAGTGTATTTGTGCAACTATCACGTAGTTACCACATTTCCGCTTTCCACCGTAGATGTATGAAAATCAAAACGTGAGTTTCATCAAGTTGTAGCTTTACAAATAAGTGTACCTAGGTACTACTTTTTGAGCTTGGCTAAGGGATCTTAATTGACCACCAAAGTTAAGCAACGTTCCCAGCGGCACACATTTGGATGGGTGACCGTTAGTGTCATAACATCTGAGTGCTTCCGGGCTTCGGAGGGCACGTTAAATATTCGATCCCGGTTGTTATCAATTGATAGCAGTCGTTAAGCCATTTCAGAGGTCCTTGGGCGGCCAGATAAACTCGGACACCAGAGGAAAAAATATTTCGGCCACTTTCCTAGCCGTTCCAGAATTATGTGTTGTTGTTATTCCACAGAAACCGTACAATTTTCCGGGATAAAAAGTATTATTTGTCCTATTACAGGACCTAAAGTACCTACATACAAAATTTCATCAAAATCCGTTCAGCCGTTATGGAGCTGAGTGATAACAAACAAACATACACACATACATTCTTTTGCATTTATAATATTAGTAGGATGCATAATTTATCTTTTATTAGGGAAAATGTACCATTAAACTTAGCTAAGGGAGTTTTCCCCTCATTCAAAACTATAATACAAGGTCCAGAACACTTTATTTTGAAGATTGTCCGTAAGTTTTTTGTACTTCTGACGTCTTCCCGGTCTAGTAGCCAGAAAGACTCCGGCAACCGTTTAGTCTGAAATGGGTATCTTTCGGAGTAGGCCACATGCAGTCAGATACTCCCAAGGCAATTTGTCAACCTTGCACTCACCACAATGAGCAATAGCTTCTTTCGTGTTTTAATGGAACATTTAATTAGTTAACATGTTTCAGCCCGGGAGAAGCGCCTCTCTACCTACTGCAATCTTATTCAAGCCCCAGGAGCTTAACTGCCACGTAAGTGTTTGAGCACACACCCGTTTTCCAGCGCCAGATGCCGACAGCCTTTTGTGCGCCGGATCCGATTCGCACTACGTGAGCAAATTAGTTTTTGTACAAGACTTTGTCAACGCCGAATAAAACAACATTAGAGCCCATTTTATCGCCTTCGATTTCAGGTCTAGCAGCTTAATGGCATGGCGGTAGCTGGACCCAACAACCAGCACACCCAGGGTTTCTGTTTTTTTTTCAGTGTAACTAAAGTGTTCATTAGATCATTGATCATTGCTATTAACATAGCACGTGGAGAGACCTCACAACTCACCATTTAGCACAATGACAATATCAACATAATTTCAACCTCACAACGTGCAACTGCGGCGGCATAGGGAAAAGAGCGAAATGTTCACTGCTAGTAACCAAACGCTAAGCAACATTTTCATCATTGACCACGACCAGCCACAACATCAGAGCAGCCAGTAAAATATCTGTAAGATGCCTCTGGACCGGTGGGATATTTCCTGCCACAAACGTGCACTGTATAGTGCACGCACATAACCACCATCCTCCACCATCCTCCACACCCTCGCAGACATCATCCATTGGGTGCCCTATCCATCTAATCCACCTATCCCTGCAATAGGCGGGATATATATGCAGTTTGCCATTGAGTGTCTAACCCATCTCACCCACCTATCCCCGCCAGAGGTGGGATTGATATGGAGATTGTCATTTACGTTTTCCTTCTTTTGGAGCAATATAAAAGTTATCTTTTGCAGCTTTTTAAAACTTCTATTGTTATTTTAATGTATGCATAATAAGATTATATATATGCTATTTACTGTAAAATTAGCACTTTAGAAAGCACATTCATTTGGAATAATTGTAAATAAATATTTTTTGATTGTAGCCTTATATGTTAACTTTAGAATCCAGATGGAATATAAATACTGTTTTTTACTTACATGGCAATATTTATTTTATAATGTGGCTAAAGGGTAAGAAAATGGCTGAAGGGAAATGTAACTGGGGCCTTAGAAATGCTCTCTTTACTATAAAGTCTATAGTTATAAGAGGTCTAACAGATTATGTCGTTGTAAATGGGGCCACAGTGGTGGTCACATCACTTATATTCCACCATGGTAAAAGGGTTCGAATAACAACAGGTTGGCTCTCAAATTTTAAAATTGTGGGGAAAAAAGGCCAAATGGTGCATTAAGTTTGTCGTTTTCCTCGAGATACTCCCATTTACCCCACCCAAGTATTCCATTAATGCTCCATTAATAAGGCTTATTTCATGTCATCGCAGTAGGAAGTTCGTAGCTGGAAGGGTGATATCTCGTACTAACTAAAGTTCTCCATACACCATTGCTAAATTTGTTATTAGACATTTTCAAAAATATGTTTCATATCAGAGCCATGCATTTTACTATATTTGCAGAAAAAGAAAATCCTAGTTTTTAAGAGAAGTCCACGGAAGCGTGTTCAAGGTCAAGGAGCAAGGGAGCGATATGGGCAACACATACGCATGCCTAGTGCCTCGTTGCTCCTACGCAAGGTGCGCAGTTTTCCGTCGTAGTCCTCTACCGTGCAGTGTAAATTATATATGTAACAGGGGCACATAGATTAAACTATGCCCATATGTTTGTACTTTTCTCTTGCCGCAAAAAGGAAACTACATAGGTACACTTTGAAAATGAGATATTTGACCGTTTTCACTCATTTTTCTCCGTGAATATACTTAATACGATAAAGGTAGAAACATAGAGGCATAGATAATTGTTTTCTTTTATCTTTTCTGGCAAAAATTATAATTTCTAAAACATTTATCTAACCAGATACGCGATTTCTCAGAAAATGTGTTGCCGTGGACTCTTCTTAAGCCATCTGAAAAATTTGTATACGCTTATTTTTCATCATAATAGCTGGAAATAGTCTTATCCCCATTATTTAATTTACAGTTTTGTAATTAATCTGTCAGCTAATCTGTAAAACTGAGCTCCAAACTGAATATATGTACATATATACACATATATACATACACATATACATGGGATCATTCTGTATACAATTAGCTGGATACAGAATTATGTTATTTATTTACAAGTTCTGTCATTCCGCGCATTTTTTTAAGTAAAAAATACGAAGTTACACGAATCAGTAATCGGCCATATTCAGACGGCGGGACTACAAAGCAGTGAATGTTTGGCTTCCCCACTCCCCCACCCAATTCAATAGTCCCGCCCGCCAGCCTTACTCTCCACTGTATCGATCCACAGTCCACAGACTTCACTCTCGCTGGTCACTGTCACCGCCACTTGTCGCTTCGCTGTCTTCGGACACCTGGTGCTCGAGGTCGCATAATACTCCAACTTCTACAACTGTCGGCCCGGAGGCGTGTCGCGGTTTAAGTATTCTCGCCGGCTCGATCTAGAAGGTTCCCCGCACTCCAAGTCGCACTGAGAGAGGCAAGGACGATTACCAGGACATTCTTTCAACGATGACCCTAGAAACTCAATCCGCTCAAGGGCGGGAGCGCACGAGTCGATAGGCTTATCGCGGCGGCACGCCTTTGTAAATCTCCGTGATCTTCACGGCTTACAGCTCGCGTCTGACTCACTGATTGCTCGCTCGAGCGGGAAGTGGCAACGGAAGCGATGTAGAGCAAGAATCATGCAACACATTACTTTTAATCTCTTTTTATTGTTTTTATGTTTTATTTTTCCGCCTTTCAGTAAGGCCTTTTTAATATTGAAAGTCATCATTAAGACGCATTTCTTATCATACAATTAACGATTTGTATTATTACATCAATATTATTATTATTTTAGATACGCCGGAGGACTAAAATCTGATTAGTTCATAACGATTATACATTTACACTTTCTAGCATTTGTTGAGATTTTTGTTGCCTTCGTTGTTTTGTTACTGCATTCTCATGAAGATAGTTGGCATCTTTTGAATTGTGTTCGCCATTGATTTCGGGATATTCAGTTTCATGTATGTCATTTAAAAGTTGAGTTACGTTATTTAATACAGCACAAGAAACTGTTTATTTTGGCACCATATAAAACGGAAACTCTCAATCAGTTACCTAGAATGAGAATCATTTTCTTCCACTATAAAAAAACTATTTTCCTTGAGTAAATTAGGTTGAAATTGCACTGTTGTTCATTGCGATCAGGCTTGAAATGTGTAATACACCACAGTGAAATGCCATGACCTGAATTCCCGAGTAAACAAACAGTGAGATAGCTTCTCTAACGGCACTGTAAAAAAAATTTGTAACTGGAACTGACAAATCTACGTTAATTACAAAGTTTTGTTGATTTAAAAAGTTATATTTTGTAAATTTACAGTGTTTTTTCGTTTGCTAGAATAGCATTTGTGTGAATAACGAAATAATTTGTGTTGTTACAAAGATATTATAAAGAGTCGCGCGTCCTATAGCTTCGGGTTTCGGAGACGAACAATGCCGTGTCTACACGAGGCTTACTTCGCCAGTGTANAAGGAACCACGCACCATATTACTGCGCAAGCAGTTTAATTATATTTTGCATGAGAATTATTTCTTACTAGGCATTATTACCTACACCTATTTTCTCTGTATACTAATTAATATTAGTTATAAATAAAATATAATTTAGAGATAAAATATCATTAAAAGTTCAGTTTAACCGAAAATAAGATACTTTAATGTGATACAAGTATAGATTTTCTGTTATATGACATATTTAGTAAACACATATACACTTCGTACATAGGGTAATTTTTTTAAAAGTTGTATTCAAAAGGTGTGAAGAAACCATACATAGATCATGGTAACATAAACAGCTGATTTAAAATAAAACAGAAGGTTAATGAACTCCCCATTTCTGATACCAGTGCTGGGGAGGAGACTAGTGTATTTTGTGATTCCCTATCCCTGATCAGACATAATTGTACACACCCCACCGATGAACGCGTGGCCACCCTTATGACTGCAGTTTGAGTTGACAGATTTGGGTGGCTCTTAACAACGAGGTCTTGGTAGCCGATGAAGGTGATCGTGGTTAAAATGGAGCACCACTGGAATGAGGGGTTGGGTAAACAGGAGATCCCCGAGAAAACCCTCCAACCAGCGGCATCGTCTGGCACTATTCCCATTTGCGAGAACGTGGAGCGACCCGGCCGGGGATTAAACCGACTTCACCTTGGTGGGAGGCGAGCGATCTAACTGCTTAGCCATCGCGCCTCCCTCCCCCTTCCCTCTCAATGAGAGTAGTTGGTAAATTTTGAGGGTTGATATTATCTAGTCGCGGAGTTAGGAGGAGCATGTACAACACTTGAGTTTGGCGTTGGAGTGCCTAGCCACCCGCCACCTGGCGATCTTGCTCGCAAAATGCCACATTGGCAAGAGGAAAGTACACTTACTGGGTCACGTCATAAGAGGTGCGAGGAATTATGCCACTTCACTGACAATATGTATAAAAATATTTTATTTATTTCGTTAACGAATGCTTTGTGTCATATTTCAATTAACCCTAAGTACCTACCTTAAGTGCGCAGTGTTTTAAACGTAACACAGGTTACGTCAATAGTTAAGTGCAAATACTCCCGACTTGGTCACCTGTCTCACCCGTGCAAACTTAAGTAGTTACCCCAATTATGTCAAATGACCAGTGGCATTTGTAAACAACTAGTGTTAATATGTTTATGTTAATTTAGGAGGGTTCATTTTGTCTCTCTCAAGTAAAATATAGTGTTTGCGGACTAGGACAGACACTCGGGGAACCAATAAACACAGCTAACTTGACAAAACCATATCGTTACACATTTTCATTGTGATTTTATTGATTACTAGCAAACCGGTCCGGCTTCGTCCGGGTACAATTAAGTTTTGCAGTGATACACTAATAAATAAATTGGCAAAAGACAATTCATTTATGTGAAAACAGAATTATAAAATTATACTATGTTGGCCTAGGTTTTTAACTGATTACGGCAACCCAAAAAGGAGAAAATATTTTTTACCCGATAGCCAAGAAGTAGGGTATTGTTTTGGAGTGTATTTGTGCAACTATCGCGTAGTTACCACATTTCAGCTTTCCACCGTAGATGTATGAAAATCAAAACATGTGTTTCATCAAGTTGTAGCTTTAGAAATAAGTGTACCTAGGTACTACTTTTTGAGCTTGGCTAAGGGATATTAATTGACCACCAAAGTTAAGCAACGTTCCCAGCGGCACACATTTGGATGGGTGACCGTTAGTGTCATAACATTTGAGCTCTTCCGGGCTTCGGAGGGTACGTTAAATATTCGGTCCCGGTTGTTATCAATTGATAGCAGTCGTTAAGCCATTTCAGAGGTCCTTGGGCTGCCAGATAAACTCGGACACCAGAGGAAAAAATATTTCGGCCACTTTCCTAGCCGTTCCAGAATTAGGTGTTGTTGTTATTCCACAGAAACCGTACAATTTTCCGGGATAAAAAGTATTATATGTCCTATTACAGGACCTAAAGTACCTACATAAAAAAATTTATCAAAATCCGTTTAGCCGTTATGGAGTGGTAACAAACAAACATACACACATACATTCTTTTGCATTTATAATATTAGTAGGATGCATAATTTATCTTTTATTAGGGAAAATGTACCATTAAACTTAGTTAAGGGAGTTTTCCCCTCATTAAAAACTATAATGCAAGGTCCAGAACACTTTATTTTGAAGATTGTCCGTAAGTTTTTTGTACTTCTGACGTCTTCCCGGTCTAGTAGCCAGAAAGACTCCGGCAACAGTTTAGTCTGAAATGGGTATCTGTCGGAGTAGGCCACATGCAGTCAGCTACTCCCAAGGCAATTTGTCAACCTTGCACTCACCACAATGAGCAATAGCTTCTTTCGTGTTTAAATGGAACATTTAATTAGTTAACATGTTTCAGCCCGGGAGAAGCGCCTCTCTACCTACTGCAATCTTATTCAAGCNGTGTGGTTTGCCACATTTAGCGATCAATAATGCTACCTCGTAAGAAGCAAGAAGACCTTTGTCAAGATTGGTTACTTGTTTTTTAAATAGTTCACTTACATTGGTACGAAAAAGACGAAATCGAAACTCGAGAACTTTTATTGACTGCAGAATATTCATTTTGTCACTGTGCACTCTTGATAATAAATGTTCTTTCATCCGCGAAGGCTTCATGGCTTCATTGCTACTAAATGTTTTATCACACAAAAGACAATGNTCTGCTTTAGCTTTGAGCTCTTGAAAATAACTGACGTCTTTATTCATTTTGTCACTGTGCACTCTTGATAAATGTTCTTTTATCCGCGAAGGCTTCATGGCTTCATTGCTAGATTTACAAAATAGTGTGTTTTCTGTTACACCTTTGACGTGTAAATTTGGTGACACACTAAAACCGTATTTCAAAAACTCAGCTGAGTACTGACGACACTTTTTCTTCGAATCCATCATGCGCGGTATTCCGTACTTCAAAACTAACGAACNTCAAATACTCAGCTGAGTACTGACGACACTTTTTCTTCGAATCCATCATGCGCGGTATTCCGTACTTCAAAACTAATGAACGAATACTAAACAGATAAGCACAATGTAATCGCAAACAGTGACCGCATCGGATGATCTTCTGTATACTGTGTCTGGGGTGAGTGTTGTGATTAACACGAAGACTAGATGTTCACGCACTAACGACAACACGGCCGCAACACTACTAACTTGTGATGGTAATGATAGTGGAGGGGCAGGGGGTAGCGNTTTTGGTGACACACTAAAACCGTATTTCAAATACTCAGCTGAGTACTGACGACACTTTTTCTTCGAATCCATCATGAGCGGTATTCCGTACTTCAAAACTAACGAACGAATACTAAACAGATAAGCACAATGCAATCGCAATGTCACTGGCGTAGCCTACTAGAAGACATATGACACACTGGGGTGAGTGTTGTGATTAACACGAAGACTAGATGTGCACGCACTAACGACAACACGGCCGCAACACTACTAACTTGTGATGGTAATGATAGTGGAGGGGCAGGGGGTAGCGCTGTGACCTTGCCAGCTAAAAATAGCTGGTGACTCAACTACTTCGCGCCAATTCCCTTACCGGCGCATGACCAACGATTCCCTGAGGAATAACGCAACTCTATCTTGCACACCTGCTTAGTATAATACAGATTATATTTTTTCCCATAATTTCCTTAAAAACGAGTGAATTTGTTTTTAAAACGATACCGTGTTTCTGCGACACTTAAGATTCTACTCTACAGAAGAGTTAGTTTATTTTTCTGCTTTTACATACTGATCGCCCCCCTGTCGCCCCCCACAAATATATCGCCCCCCTTAGAACCCAAATCGCCCACCGGGGGGCGATCGCCCCCAGGTTGGGAACCACTGGTCTAACCCATCTCACCCACCTATCCCCGCCAGAGGTGGGATTGACATGGATATTGTCATTTACGTTTTCGTTCTTTTGGAGCAATATAAAAGTTATCTTTTGCGGCTTTTTAAAACTTCTATTGTTATTTTAATGTATGCATAATAAGATTATATATATGCTATTTACTGTAAAATGAGCACTTTAGAAAGCACATTCATTTGGAATAATAGTAAATAAATATTTCTTGATTGTAGCCTTATATGTTAACATTAGAATCCAGATGGAATATAAACACTGTTTATTACTGACATGGCAATATTTATTTTATAATGTGGCTAAAGGGTAAGAAAATGGCTGAAGGGAAATGTAACTAGGGCCTTAGAAATGCTCTCTTTAGTATAAAGTCTATAGTTATCAGATGTCTAACAGATTATGTCGTTGTAAATGGGGCCACAGCGGTGGTCACATCACTTATATTCCACCATGGTAAAAGGGTTCGAATAACAACAGGTTGGCTCTCAAATTTTAAAATTGTGGGGAAAAATGCCCAAATGGTGCATTAAGTTGGTCGTTTTCCTCGAGATACTCCCATTTACCCCACCCAAGTATTCCATCAATGCTCCATTAATAAGGCTTATTTCATGTCATCGCAGTAGGAAGTTCGTAGCTGGAAGGGTGATATCTCGTACTAACTTAAGTTCTCCATACACCATTGCTAAATTTGTTATTAGACATTAAAAAAAATATGTTTCATATCAGAGCCATGCATTTTACTATCATTTGCAGAAAAAGAAAATCCTAGTTTTTAAGAGAAGTCCACGGAAGCGTGTTCAAGGTCAAGAAGCGAGGGAGCGATATGGGCAACACATACGCATGCCTAGTGCCTCGTTGCTCCTACGCAAGGTGCGCAGTTTTCCGTCGTGGTCCTCTACCGTGCAGTGTAAATTAGATCTGTAACAGTGGCACATAGATATAACTATGCCCGTATGTTTGTACTTTTCTCTTGCCGCAAAAAGGAAACTACATAGGTACACTTTGAAAATGAGATATTTGACCATTTTCACTCATTTTTCTCCGTGAATATACTTAATACGATAAAGGTAGAAACATAGAGGCATAGATAATTGTTTTCTTTTATCTTTTCTGGCAAAAATTATAATTTCTAAAACATTTATCTAACCATATACGCGAATACGCACAAACAACGATTTCTCAGAAAAAGTGTTGCCGTGGACTCTTCTTAAGCCACCTGAAAAATTTGTATACGCTTATTTTGTATCATAATAGCTGGAAATAGTCTTATCCCCATTATTTAATTTACAGTTTTATAATTAATCTGTCAGCTTATCTGTAAAACTGAGCTCCAAACTGAATATATGTACTTATATACACATATATATACATACACATATACATGGTATCATTCTGTATACAATTAGCTGGATACAGAATTATGTTATTTATTTACAAGTTCTGTCATTCCGCGCATTTTTTTAAGTACAAAATACGAAGCTTTAAGAATGTGTAATGGGCCATCTGCGGAAGGGAGACAATAAAAAAATACGAAGTTAGATGAATCAGTAATCGGCCATATTCAGACGGCGGGACTACAAAGCAGTGAATGTTTGGCTTCCCCACTCCCCCATCCAATTCAATAGTCCCGCCCGCCAGCCTTACTCTCCACTGTATCGATCCACAGTCCACAGACTTCACTCTCGCTGGTCACTGTCACCGCCACTTGTCGCTTCGCTGTCTTCGGACACCTGGTGCTCGAGGTCGCATAATACTCCAACTTCTACAACTGTCGGCCCGGAGGCGTGTCGCGGTTTAAGTATTCTCGCCGGCTCGATCTAGAAGGTTCCCCGCACTCCAAGTCGCACTGAGAGAGGCAAGGACGATTACCAGGACATTCTTTCAACGATGACCCTAGAAACTCAATCCGCTCAAGGGCGGGAGCGCACGAGTCGATAGGCTTATCGCGGCGGCACGCCTTTGTAAATCTCCGTGAACTTCACGGCTTACAGCTCGCGTCTGACTCACTGATTGCTCGCTCGAGCGGGAAGTGGCAACGGAAGCGATGTAGAGCAAGAATCATGCAACACATTACTTTTAATATCTTTTTATTGTTTTTATGTTTTATTTTTCCGCCTTTCAGTAAGGGATAAAGACATGCCTTTTTAATATTGAAAGTCATCATTAAGACGCATTTCTTGTCATACAATTAACGATTTGTATTATTACATCAATATTATTATTATTTTAGATACGCCGGAGGACTAAAATCTGATTAGTTCATAACGATTATACATTTACACTTTCTAGCATTTGTTGAGATTTTTGTTGCCATCGTTGTTTTGTTACTGCATTCTCATGAAGATAGTTGGCATCTTTTGAATTGTCTTCGCCATTGATTTCGGGATATTCAGTTTCATATATGTCATTTAAAAGTTGAGTTACGTTATTTAATACAGCACAAGAAAATGTTTATTTTGGCACCATATAAAACGGAAACTCTCAATCAGTTACCTAGAGTGAGAATCATTTTCTTCCACTATTAAAAAACTATTTTCCTTGAGTAAATTAGGTTGAAATTGCACTGTTGTTCATTGCGATCAGGCTTCACCACAGTGAATTGCCATGACCTGAATTCCCGAGTAAACAAACAGTGAGATATCTTCTCTAACGGCACTGTAAAAAAATTTTGTAACTGGAACTGACAAATCTACGTTAATTACAAAGTTTTGTTGATTTACAAAGTTATATTTTGTACATTTACAGTGTTTTTTCGTTTGCTAGAATAGCTTTTGTGTGAATAACGAAATAATTTGTGTTGTTACAAAGATCAGTCGCGCGTCCTATAGCTTCGGGTTTCGGAGACGAACAATGCCGTGTCTACACGAGGCTTACTTCGCCAGTGTAACAAGAAAATTATGGTTTTGGCGGCAGTTGAGGTTATTCACGCAATTAAGATATATTCTTTTAAATATTTAAAAGTAGCATCAGGCATCTGTAATATTTAGAAACACCTAAAATACACTAAATGTATTAGAAACTTAAAAAATAGTTGCTTGTGTGACTTTAGTGAACTTCAAAAGTTATACGACGTGTATCACGTGGAAGTTGTCGGTGAGTGGTTACAGTTGCAAACGCTTGTTTCTTTGACTTGTGTTCAAATAGTGCTAAGTATTAAACATTTAAACTTTTTTAAATATAATTTTATACGCAGTCTAACACCCACATAACAAAAATTAAAGACTTTTTCATTATTTATTTTTATTTTAAACTTCAAGTACAGAAAACTAACGAGGAAATTAACGGAGAGTTTACGAACACTTCTGGATAAAATTTTACCGGCACTTTTCGTTAAAATGAAAGAATTTTTTATTAACCTTGTATACCTGGCTTGAAGAGGGTTTCATTTTTAAACAGGAAAACATTCCTATGAATGTTATTGCTGTAATTAACATCAACAAAGCGGCAAATTTGATTATGAAATGGTTTATAGACTTTAATTTCGTAGATGTTTTAAGTATTTTAAATATTATTCCTTAAAAGAGTATGAACTGCAGTTGGTGCTTAACTTTTACATAAAGGGGTACANGTTGGTGCTTAACTTTTACATAAAGGGGTACAGTGAAACCGAATCAATTCCAGCTTAAATTATATTATCTCGGCTATCATAAATGCACATAAAAATAAACATAAAAAAATTGGAATGTATTGAAATGAAAAGTCGCGAGAATTAACTTTTTATTATGTGCATATTAAATATATATATGTATATATATAACATCACTATAAAAATGTTTGAAATCGGAGTTAAAATATTTTTGTATGGAAACAAATTTTTGCGAATTTACAAAAAAAAATCTTGTTACCTGTTACAAGAGCAACAGCTGTACTGCTTTATAAAATTTCTTACACTGCTGATACCATCTCAGAATTTAAAGTTAAGATGTGTGCTAAAGGCTGATTAGTCATTACGTCAGAGAGTCCACTTTTGGTAAGGGCTACTTCTTTCCTTGGACGACAGGGCAAAAGTAAATTTTGTCTGGTTTGAAAAGGATGTTCCCCCCGACCCCCTCCCAAGTCAAGGGTTTGCAATAATTATTTTGTANCAAATATATGTATATATATATATATATATATAACATCACAATAAAAATGTTTGTAATCGGAGTTAAAATATTTTTGTATGGAAACAAATTTTTGCGAATTTACAAAAAAAATCTTGTTACCTGTTACAAGAGCAACAGCTGTACTGCTTTATAAAATTTCTTACAGATATACTGATATTCGCTAAACTGCTGATGCCATCTCAGAATTTAAAGTTAAGATGTGTGCTAAAGGCTGATTAGTCATTACGTCAGAGAATGCACTTTTGGTAAGGGCTACTTCTTTCCTTGGACGACAGGGCAAAAGCNGAGTCCACTTTTGGTAAGGGCTACTTCTTTCCTTGGACGACAGGGCAAAAGTAAATTTTGTCTGGTTTGAAAAGGATGTTCCCCCCGACCCCCTCCCAAGTCAAGGGTTTGCAATAATTATTTTGTAACAATACAAGCCAGGTTTTGTAAATTTATGTGATTTTAGCTGCAATAGTACAAACATGTGCTTTTTTAAAAATCATTTAAGAAATATTTACAATCATTTCTTAATACGTATTTTGTATTTGTTTAAAGTTTCTCTAGACTGCTAAATGTAAGTGTGTGTTGCAAAATACGAGCACATTGACATGGTTGCATGCGGCTTTCTTTGAATAAAAGATTATAAGAGACAAAAATGCAGGGATAAAGAAAATAAAATATCTCCGAAAGATTCAACATCTGTCGGCTACATTTATTTTCTCGTGTGTGTGTACAATGTTGAGTTCAAAGATTTCGGCGGCTCTTAACGAGGTATTGAGAGGCGATGAGGGTTAAATGAGGTGAAATTGGAGCAGCGCCGGAATGCGACGGCGGGGGAAACGGAAGATCCCCGAGAAATCCCACCGACCAGCCACATCGTCTGGCACGATTCCCACTTGGCGAAAATCCGGAAGTGACCTGGTTCGCCTAGGTGGGAGGCGAGCAATTTTTTACAAAGTTGCCTCTTATTTTTATGCGGTACTAACATACTCCTTGTAATTAAGTGTAAAATTAATTACAGTTCCACCAGTAGCTCAGTAAAAACTCGCTATTCCCTTTTGAATGTAAAGTGCCACATTATATCACAAGATTGAATTACTGAAAGAACGTATAACGTATTAAAATATAACAGCAGGTATGGCTGCGTCTGTGGTCAGTGTATTTGTTTCTGACACAGATGTTCTGGGTTGGATTGTCGTCACCCCAATGGGAATTTTCAAAATCGTATTTGGGTCGGGACATGCACGAAAGATGTGTTCCGTGTAGTTTGGACCGACCTATTATTTTTTCCCACATAAAAACTAATGTGTATCATCACGTAGACAAATTACTATGTAGAAGTCCAAATAACAGATTGTGATTTTGCAAATGTAATTTGAGAATTACTACACACATTGTTGTAATTCTACAGGAATCCGTCGGTAGCTTATGGTACATTTTTGTACAAATACTGAATATATCCCGTACACATTTCAGGCAATTTCTTGCAAAGTTTATAAAGATTTTTTTGTGGTGTTACCTAGAATTTTTTGCCAACTATTTACCAAACATTTTTTTTTGTAAAAGTACAACATTTTTTACTGTGTGAACTTCGCCTCCATATCCTGACATCGTGGACGCTACCGGGCCATTCTACGCCTATGCTTATCGGCTCTCAAGACCTCACTGTTAAGAGCCGCTCAAATCTCTTCACCTCACTAACACTTATGTTTGTAAACTTTTAATTGCCACCACATTTGTACGTTTTTGCTTGCGTATCCCTTAAGATTTACATATTCGTCACTAAATAAGAGGGTTTCTTAATTTCAATGTGTGTGCAATGATGGTAGGCATCTGAAAGCAAGGTTGCATAAAAGTTTTGTTTTATTTAAATCTCCGGATCTATTAGGCAATTGGACCCAGTTCGGAGCTCTCTCTGTTATTCTATCAATCACATAATTAACTGTTTTGCTCGCTTAACAGTGGACACCAACATCGTGAGCAATGTAGTTTATGTAACCTGGATCACCACCACACATTTAAAATATTTCAATTTTTTTTTGGCGCGGGGAAAGAGCGCCTCCGCGTGTTTCATTCCTATATGGCAGGAACTCTTGAGTGAAGAAATCAAAACTGTCATTTTCGAATCGCAAAAACCATTTAAGATTAATTATCTGCCTTCCTTCACAATGAACTTCCGCCTAACGAAGGTGCATGTACACCGCCATTACGGGTACCAACCCCACGAACCAAAAGTGAGCAAGACTCCCAGAAATATGAGTAGTAACTCCAGCCTGGAGCAGGTACTCCACTTTATCCACACAGGTTGTGAGTGAAGTCTCGGTTGTCCGGGAAAACTGAGCCAGTGCTCGGCTGGGGTGACTTCTCCCGGATTGTTCACTCGTAATCGGGTATTTGCCAACACATCGCTGACTTAGAGCAAGTACTCATTTTTATTCACTTCACACTATGCAGGCAGACTTTTATATTTTTTCTACAGTTACCTTAGCGTCTTTTTTTTTTTTTTTTTACAAAATCTTGAAAAAATATAATAATAAACTCCACAATATTCTGATATTTTACAAGAAAAGCTACAAGCTCACCTTTATTTAGTTTTATTAAACACGCTTAAATCTTATGCATTAATAATTTTTACCCCTTTAATATAATTAAAAATATCTACACCATACAACACACATACATGGTACAGCAATAAAAAAAATCAACTCGTGTGAATCTACGTCCTTCGTGTTCTAAACTGCCCATGACAAAATATTGATATGGACTTGAAATTTTGTTTGCTTTCTTTCTGAAATTATTATTTATGGAAGTTATTTATTACACTCAAAAATTACTTAAAGGTGCCCACACCATGTTATGAACTTAAGGGCCATAACACAAATAGGTACTCATCTGATAATGGTACCGGTCGCTGGGAATCATCTGACAGCATATGTGCTATTTCCTTTGACTTAAATACAAGCGGCTGCTTTCATTACCCAATAACTTAAAATTATTTGCAAATATTGCAACATAGAAAACATGGAGAAAAGATACAAAATAATTTTTTTCTGACTATTTAAATAGTTTTATTAGTAGATTAATTTATATGTACCGAGTGTTTTCACCAAGCCATTTTGTTNTTTTTCTGACTATTTAAATAGTTTTATTAGTAGATTAATTTATATGTACCGAGTGTTTTCACCAAGCCATTTTGTTGGCATCACGTTACAGGCTCCAATACATTTATGTCGATGAAATTCACATTTCAAAAGCCAATGACCATTGTTTCAAGCCTTAGAAGACTGATTAGAGAGGCCGGGATTCAGAAGTAATGAAGAGACACGTTATTACATGTGTAATCATTGTAATATAAGTGCACGGTTTGTAAATTCGGTGACTAATACGTAAGGTGTTTTGGCACGAAATTTGAATGCATTGTATTCGTGATGAAAAATTGAATTACAGTCACTCGCACATAAGTTAATCCAAACACATTTTGGTGTTCTCATGCGAGTTGGTATTGTCAATATTTTTATTTTCTGATAATTTTACAAGAGTTGAATTGTTTATCACGATATCACGCTATAATTTTTGCAACAAAGACTCTTTTTTCATAAAAGTAATAATTTAAATTCGCAATTTGCAGCAAAATAAAAAGTAGCTACATCTGCAAAAATGTGGTGTANTTTCATAAAAGTAATAATTTAAATTCGCAATTTGCAGCAAAATAAAAAGTAGCTACATCTGCAAAAATGTGGTGTACAGAAAAGTATTTGAAATGTTGAAAAACAATTTCTGGTTCTATTAGTCTAGTCATCAGCTGATGCCTTAAGTTTTAAGGGCTGTGCGTGACATAAATTTAAATAAAAATTTTCATTGGCATATAACATAAGACAATTTTTCATGAAACCTTTTGAAATAAAGGATAATATTGTTTTGGTACATTTTATGAAACGTAACGAAGAAAATTAAATATGCGACATTCGCTGTGTTATGTATTACGAGTAACAAAATAAGTAAGGAAAATAAATTTAACTCTTGCATTTATTTAAAAATAACGATATACTAGCAATTGAAGACCGTGCCTAAAATGATAATAAAATATTTGTAACTGCACATGGCCAAGCTAATAGGTAAATATAGGCGTGTGCTTTAGTAAAATGGCCTATCAATATGTCGTTATAAAATTACTTCATTATGATTTCCAATTATTTACAAAATTCAGACATAAATTGATTTAATATTATGTCATGTTATTTCAACATAAACCTTGGTAGTGAGACTGAAACGGCGTATAGAAAATCATATATTAATGAAAAGTCACTTGGTATAGAAATTAAGATGATATACATAGAAAATAATTTAACTAGTTATTTACGATTTGAATATATTTTATTTTCTTAAATTTTTTTTGGAGTTCATGATATTTGTTTACTTTACTCGTGGAAGTGAATAATCATAGTGTAAATAAATGTGAAAAAATTGAGGATTAATATAACAACGGAAACTAAAAAATACAAAAGGCTATATGCTGTATCAAAATGCAACAGTTTAACAGTTTGTTAACACTAATTAGAAGGAAGCGTATATACTATAATTAAAAAAGAGAAGAAAAAAATAAGTAGGCATACTTATTTCCAGATTGAAACACGTGTCAGCAAGAATGTCTGTGCACATGCTTTATCAATTAAAAAAAAACATATTGAAACCTCGTCACATCTTTTTACGTCATACCATCAAACACGGCAAAGCTGCCTTATGAATGGCTACTTTTAGTACATAAACGAAGAACGAGCGAGAGTACTCGGTGTATGTTGGTTATAGTCTTTTCGCGGTTTCTTCGCACTTTTTTTAATCAAACCTTTGTTTAGTTGTTTCCTAAATATGGCATGTATCACAAGCGTTTTATACCTCCGTCAACATAAATATAACATATATTTTGTTAAATTGACATTTTTACTATATTTTAGTTATAAACTTTAATGTTTCATTCATAATTAGTATGAATAAAAAAGTGAGAAAACACTTGTGTTGGCAGCGACTCATAAGAAATAGTTCTCATGCAAAAAGTTATTACAACTGAGTGCGCACGAATTCTGTGCGTTGTCCTTTGGCGTAATTTTCTCGACTTAGTTAAACTTTGGTTGCATGAGGGGGAGGAATATCCTGGAAGTAGAACTTAAGCAGGGCNCGTAATTTTCTCGACTTAGTTAAACTTTGGTTGCATGAGGGGGAGGAATATCCTGGAAGTAGAACTTAAGCAGGGCTTTATAAAAATGTGAAGTAACCGCGAATGGATTATACTCCGTTATTGCGCGCTCTAGACTATTGCAATGTTCTGGTAGCGCTGCAATCGCTTTGCAGCTTGACGTCACAGCAGTGGGATGACGTCAATGTCTGACGTACGAATGTAGCGAACAACGCCGCGAGGTACCGCCAGTTTAAGCATTGCGTTTGGTTCGACATAGATGAGTGGGACACGGTGAATGTTCTGCTCGCAAGGCGAAGCGACGTCAGTCGGGCCGGGTCAGTTCAGCAGACGCCTCCAACAGCTCGCTACCGCAATGCGACGCTTCGACGGCTGCAAATACGTCGAACAAGGTAGGGAAATGTCCATTTTCTAGGTGAAATCACATTGTGTGTTTTCTTTTTCAAAGCGCAGGTATTATTTTACGTGACGTTATCAATTATTCGGGCATGGTGCTAAAAAATGGAAGACCGTTTCAAGAAAACGCAAACTATACGAAGACGCAGCGATACTTTAGAAAGTTGTCACACATGCTATATTATTTTTTTCGCCATACAGAATCATTAAAAAGAGGCTTTTCAGAATGCCGTATCTTAAAACATACCGCCCTCACGCGAGCAAATCTACGACAGGGGCTTGTATTGAACTTTGCTACAAACTATCTGCCAACAAAATGATAGTTACCACTTACAAAGTCCCGTAAGTAAACGCATCAGAAGAACACTGCACGCCAATTCAGAGCCCCGCGCCTAGCGGCAATGGCGCACTTGATGCGCGTAGCATTGTCACCCTTATCGCTCTTGAGCTTCTGAGATTAAACGCGAAATAAAGCTTCAGTTAGACGGGCTCGATAAAACAAAATTTTAATTATGTACCGTACTGTCACGTTCGATTACCCATACCCCTTGCCCCTTCCTATTCATCGGCGATAAAAATTGAGCAATATATGTTTTAGGGGTTCGTTTTTAGACGCGACGCTATTTCCATACCATTTGTGCTTGTTGCTTGAATGTATAGTACATTTTCATATTTCGGAATAATCTCGAACTCCATTTACTAAATTTTATTAGTTATTTTATTTTCTATTGATATTATACTTGACATGTTCCCCCGGGCNTTTATTAGTTATTTTATTTTCTATTGATATTATACTTGACATGTTCCCCCGGGCAGCGTTCCTAAACGTTACTTCGAGAGTATAGTAAAGTAGCAGAGAGTAACAGCTCAGGAAAGCATTAGTAAACGTAGTTTTGGAACGAGCATGATTTAAATAGCATTCTGTGTTAACAAATATGTACTGATTAAGCAACCAATGTAAATTCCAAATCAAATTTGTCAATTTCCCTAAATTCTCTCTTTTTCTATATAATTGTTATGTACATCAACAGTTTCGCTTGCGATAAATTAATCATCAGCGCAATGTTTAAAAATATAACCTTCATAAGAGTTAACTTTTAAATAAAAATACGAATTTTATCACTTGTCATTTTTTATTTTCCCGTGTGTGTCTATAAAAAGAATGTCCATATTTCCTTGCAGTGTGTTTAATTCTAGTAAGTTGTCCACCATTTTCAGTTTACCATTCGTTACTCACTGAAATAGTGTGTGTAAAAGTTTTACTCGTGCAAGATACTCGGAGTAATTACTCTGCAGTTTTGAGACACTGCCTCGTTATGTACCTTTGCGACCAACCAATTTTACGTTATAATAATCTCCCATACGAATTTATATACAACGTCGGTATTCACCAACATTTTCGCAATCGACACGCAGTTTTATATACAGGCCGAGGCCAGACAATGGGGACAAACTTCAGGAGGTGATTCCTGAAAGGGAAACGAACTAATCAAACCGTACCAGCATATGTCCGGAAATGTACAGCAACACTGTAATTACAGTTGTGGTGCAGTATAGAATTATAGGCTGTCGACGGTTATTTAAACACTTAAGAAATCAACTTTTGAAAAATGTCACTGCCCTTACCTGCATATATTTTAACAGGTACGCTGACTGGCATGCGCTCAGTAAAGTTGGCAACCACGGAGGTCATGCAGTTACAATGTTTTATTTTCCTGTCCATTTTTTTANGAAATCAACTTTTGAAAAATGTCACTGCCCTTACCTGCATATGTTTTAACAGGTACGCTGACTGGCATGCGCTCAGTAAAGTTGGCAACCACGGAGGTCATGCAGTTACAATGTTTTATTTTCCTGTCCATTTTTTTATCCATATGAGTGTAATAAATAGGAAATTTCTACGATATTTAATTTTCTAATATTATGCAACATGCAAATTTCGCAAATATAGTTGGAAATTATACGAACACATTCGTATATGCGCATGAAAATAAAAATTCACCATTTGTTTTATAAAAATCTGTTTTGACACAGTTATTTTAGTATTTAAAAAGTAACTTTCGCGGCCGCTGTCACGTGAATGCGGAACGCTCGCTCNTGGCATGCGCTCAGTAAAGTTGGCAACCACGGAGGTCATGCAGTTACAATGTTTTATTTTCCTGTCCATTTTTTTAATCCATATGAGTGTAATAAATAGGAAATTTCTACGATATTTAATTTTCTAATATTATGCAACATGCAAATTTCGCAAATATAGTTGGAAATTATACGAACACATTCGTATATGCGCATGAAAATAAAAATTCACCATTTGTTTCATAAAAATCGGTTTTGACACAGTTATTTTAGTATTTAAAAAGTAACTTTCGCGGCCGCTGTCACGTGAATGCGGAACGCTCGCTCATTGGTTTGACGTCACTAATACGCCGGCGGCCGGCCTCGGCGCATTTCAACACGCAGCACTAAAATGGAAGGCAACTTTGTGAAAGCTCAGTCGGGCAATCTGCCACGAGTAGATACCATGGGACTTGTTTACTTAAATTCCCTTTGTTTTGTGGGACCTTAAATAAGAGGTNCAATCTGCCACGAGTAGATACCATGGGACTTGTTTACTTAAATTCCCTTTGTTTTGTGGGACCTTAAATAAGAGGTGTAAAATTACACAGGTAAGAACGTGTCTCATATCGCACAGTCGTGATCTTCAAAGTGACAGTAGGCCGAAAGGCCTACTTATTTGTTTGTACGTTTTATTGGGGTACGTATAATTATCATCTGTGTTTATGTTTACGATTGCTAAGATTCAAAGTTGGAAATTAAAATATGGAATACGAATTACATACACAAGAATAACAAAACTGTAATAAAGGCGACTGCAGTGAGTGCACTGTTGTCGCGCGCCATGCTCGATGTCTCTGATAAATTAACTACGTTAATTAGAAATAAAACGCAATGTTGTGTTGAGTAAGAAGGTTGCAAATATTTCCGGATTCTAAACCACGTTTAAGTATTCATAAAACACTTTTACGCTTTATAAATGTCAGATAACGAGCAGTATGGTGACAGCATGTCCTAAAGTTAGCATGCTAGTCCATATATCGCACGAGACTTCTCTAGCAACTGCGAGTCTGGCGGGCAGAACGCCGCGCTGCCGGCCGGCAAACCTGTATTTCCACGTTCCACCACGTTTATAAACACTATATTGAGGCCTCTAATATGTTTTTTAGAAACTAATAAATTGTTTTTAAAATAACGAGCTTATCTTATTGTTTTGTATGTTTTGTGTACCTAACATACCTTTTATTATTCTGACGTCAAGATATCCGTGTCTACACTTTCTTTTTAAACTGTTAGAACTGTACACATAAGCTGAAAATATAGATATGGTAGTTTGAGAAACACTTAATACCTGAGATGAGATTAAATACAGAAAAGAAAATCTGCAATAAAAGCTTAAGAATTTGTTTTATTCTCAAAAGCTGTTTTCTATCTGTTTAAGGGAAAAGGTTATAAAGTAACACGCGCAAAACACATAGGCTGTTTAGTGTAAATTTTGTGGGTCTCGTAATTTTCTGTAATTTTCTGTAACTTAGAAAAAATGGGAATGGTAAATATGAAAGTAAGATCATCTTCGATAAATATTTCTAAAAACATGTATTTTAGTGTTTTGAAAGTCGAAATTAAGTTTTCATTTAACTTAAATTGTTCGGCTTATGAAAGCTAACTAGAGACAAATCAAAATAACTTAAATCTATTAGAAATTGCTATGTTTGAAAAATACTGCATAATGTAAACCAAACGTTTTGCAAGAGGGACTCTGAGTCCCACACAAATAATTTAATGTTTAATTTGCATGGCTTAACATCGTGACATTATTTGGGCATAGAGTGTGAATATAGCCTAAATATGACAGTTGTTCTCTTGAAACGATTTTTAGAAGTTAAATTAAATTAATAAAAAATATCTTCACCAAATTGTCTGTTAGGCCTAACTTGGAATGTATAAACTTACAAAATGTAAAATTTACATAGTGTGGCTAAATTTTTGTTAACATATTTATATGCCTTTATTATTATTAAATAAGTAAAGACATTTTTTTATGTTCACGTCTACATCACATACGAATTGCTAAACGCGTGGTGGTGCGTATTAAACAATAGCATAGTACCGTAATGAAGGTAAGGTAAAATGTAAAAAGTAAATATTAAGAAGTTCAGTGTTAAAATTACATACATAGGGAAAATATAAACACCCTAAATACAACTACGAACCTCAAAATGGTCTTCNAGTTCAGTGTTAAAATTACATACATAGGGAAAATATAAACACCCTAAATACAACTACGAACCTCAAAATGGTCTTCACAAACAAAAATAGCTGATTTTAGTGAAACATCTTCAATGTCTCGCCTAACTGCGTTAAATCAAATCTTACTTTTTGTTTCGTTTTTTGTAACTAACAAATATTTTATCAGGTGTTATGCGAGATGCACTAGTACACTGCAGTACAATAAACCATTTCGATGATTTTGGTATACTTGACTCTTTATTTTCTCNAGTTCAGTGTTAAAATTACATACATAGGGAAAATATAAACACCCTAAATACAACTACGAACCTCAAAATGGTCTTCGCAAACAAAAATAGCTGATTTTGGTGAAACATCTTCAATGTCTCGCCTAACTGCGTTAAATCAAATCTTACTTTTTGTTTCGTTTTTTGTAACTAACAAATATTTTATCAGGTGTTTTGCGAGATGCACTAGTACACTGCAGTACAATAAACCATTTCGATGATTTTGGTATACTTGACTCTTTATTTTCTCTCTTAATTACTGCAAACCATGTCTATTTAACCAAATGCGCATCACCGCGGAAGTAAACAATCGTGGCGGGCGAGGTTGTATCTGACTTGTGACGTCACGGAGTTAGCAGGCGCGTTTTGGCGGGCGTTTCAAACGTAAAACTTTAACTCGATCATAACTTTTCCAAAACTAATTTTTAAATCGTGACACTTTGTAAATACATTTCTAACACATTAATGATTGAACACCAAGTGCCAGCAAAAAATGTGCATCTTGCCTATTTCACAGTTTCATTTGACCGGCGCATAAATAAAGCGATCAGGTCCATAGCAATGTTTAATTTGCATATGATTGAATAATACACGATGTGCATACAAGTACGTCTTAAGCAGGGCTTCCTAAAGTGCTCAGTTTACAGTGAACAGCCTACAAGTTGAAATGCCAATGTTACAAGACATCAACATACACGCCTACTGCATGACTGTAATTATGGCTACGTCAAAGGAAATGTTCGAAAGCGCTCGCCATGCGCTTCAGTGCACGCACGCACGCACGCACACGTCACATCATCGTCCACTCGTTCCAGTATTCTCACTCGCGCCCGTGGTGCCATCTCCGTACTGGCGATTCCACCCTTCCCCGTTTGCTTCTCATCTTGCATGCCTCCCTTGCTTGATCTGCTTTCCAACCCGTGCCCAATTTTACTAATTACAGCGTTACTGTGCATTTACCGACAAACGTTGATGTCGACTTATTTATTCGTTTTACTTTCAGGAAACACGTCCTAAAGTTTGCCCCCATTGTTCCGCCCCATTCTGTATAAAGCGTCGAAGCAAGAAAAGTAATACCGAGGGGTTCGCAGACAAGTAACCAGGTGTTTAATAATGAATGAGTAAGTGTGGCTTTAGAAAGCGCATTATGGTTACAAATGGCACAAAGTGTGTAACAGCGGTTAACCTTGCACATTGCCATAGGCAATTATACTCTATTCGCTGTTTATTCACACTTTTTTAATCAAACCTTTGAAAAATCACCTCATGTTTGACGTGTTCAGTTATTTTATAAATATGGCATGTATTACAAGCGTTTTATATCTCTGTTAACATAAAAGTATCTTAAACGTTAAATTGAAGTTATAAGAATACTTTATTTATAAATCATAATATTTAATTTATAATAAATATTTATACAAACAGTGAGAAAACATGTGTGTTGGTAGCGCCTAGTAAGAAATAGTTCTCATACAAATATTATTATAACTGAGTGCGCACGAATTCGGTGCGTTGTCCTTTGGTGTAATTTTCTAGACTTATTTAAGCTTAGTTTGCAGGAAGCGGAGAAAAATCCTCCAAGTAGAAATTTAGCAGGGCTTCAGACAAGTGGGAAGTAACCGTGAATTGACTATACTGCATTATCGGGAATCCAAAGCGTAATCATTTTTTATTTAATAATATTACAGTGCGTAATTTTGCTAGCCGAGGATGAAAAAAAAAATCTGATTCCGGCTAAACGGAAAGAATAATTTATTTCATCCCGTTTGTTGGAGGACGTATGTTATAACAAGGCAATTTTTCTGGAAGCTCGCCAGGCGTTGCGGGGAACGCAAGTGATCATTCTAGTACTGGCTTCTCTGAAGGACATCTCTGACGCACACCTCTGACGCACTTCTCTGACGCACGTAGACCAGTTGACCACATGACCACATGACCACTTTGTCCTTATATATATATATACATTTACCAACCTTTCATGTGCGGGTGTAAATCGTAGCTTTTTATTATAGTGGCTAACTATTGGTTGCGTAACTGCTTCGAAGATAAAAATTTTTCGCTTCGGAGAAAACGTTTGAAAGCGCTAGTAAATCAAACGCGTAATTAACATTATTATTAGAGGGATTATGAGAACTTTAATTTGGTTTCATGAGCGTGTGGGTGTATATATAAAATAGGTGCAAAAATGTCTTAGATTTTCCCGTCGCAACAAGGGTTCAAAATTTTATTCATGAAAGGAGGTTTACGCTCGTATTTGCAGATGTGAGCGGGTCGAATATTCTGTTAGATTTTTTTCCCCCAAACTGTTAAACATTAATTGACTACTGTGTATGTGGGCGTGGAAATATTTCTTTTGATATGCATCAGCGGATGAAAGTACTCGTTCGTTGGATTACGAAGATGATAATAATGACCCGATTCGGTATATATTCCTAGAGTTATCAGACTGGCCAACAACGAATCGTGTGTAAAATGGTGGATTTAAATACTTGTAAAATGCAAAATGGTATGTCGGTGTAACTGAAAAATGCAAGGGATTGCTGATACCAAATAAATCTTTGTGCGCTCCATGCAGCGATTTTTTTTAAGTTAATACGTACACATTTGCCTGCATTACGTGCTGCGATTTTTTAAAAAATGTTTTTCGTCCTCTAAACGTGGATGGCTCGTGATTCTGAAAGCCCGATGCTGCGGATTCGATGTGAGAGAAAATGGCGCAATCCCCTTCCTCTCATCATGAACACACATAAATATTTTTTATTCGTGACTATATTAGATTATCGTAAAATAGTAGCGTGAGTTTACATTTTCTAGGTGGTGAGCAAGCTAAAATAATAATAAAAGTAAATTTTATACTATTTTGAGACGGAGCTAGTTGCTGTAGGGCAAGCAGGAACAAGTAAGCACTCGACCAAGAAACCACCCCGGCAAGCGCCTGGAGTGCCTTTCCCCCCTTCCCCTTTCCAAATGCTGCCATTTCTCAGCTCTCCGGCGGTCAGTGCGCTAGGGCTAAGTCCAGTTCAACACATGGTGCAGCGCGGCTGGCCGTGTGCGCGAGCTCAGATTACCACTGCACGTGTCTCTCGTTTACATCTTTAATGGCACCAGTATCCACTTCTTTAAGTAAGCTTTTATCTGAAAATTTTTTTAATGCGTCTATTAGTCTCTCCTGCAATTGGGATATTTCGGGCTCTGTATGTAGGTGTGCGTGCGTGTGCGCGNTTTTAATGCGTCTATTAGTCTCTCCTGCAATTGGGATATTTCGGGCTCTGTATGTAGGTGTGCGTGCGTGTGCGCGCGCGCGTGTGTGTGTGTGCGTTTGTGTGTGTTTGACGTACGAGAAAGTGGTGAATGTACCATTTTTTTCTTATTTCTTAGTTTCACAGCATTGCAAAATATCTTTTGTTTCACCGGAATTAATAAAAAATTTCACATTCGATGTTTTATACGAAAAAAAAAAAAACGAAGGTGGAGTGTAAGCCAGAATTTATTTACAAAAAATTTGTACATAGAATTAATTCTCTACNTTTTAATGCGTCTATTAGTCTCTCCTGCAATTGGGATATTTCGGGCTCTGTATGTAGGTGTGCGTGCGTGTGCGCGTGCGCGTGTGTGTGTGTGCGTTTGTGTGTGTTTGACGTACGAGAAAGTGGTGAATGTACCATTTTTTTCTTATTTCTTAGTTTCACAGCATTGCAAAATATCTTTTGTTTCACCGGAATTAATAACAAATTTCACATTCGATGTTTTATACGAAAAAAAAAAAACGAAGGTGGAGTGTAAGCCAGAATTTATTTACAAAAAATTTGTACATATAATTAATTCTCTACATTCAAAAGGGAATTTACATAACTGTAAAATTTCATGGCGTCTGTAACGCACTGGCTGCAATGTGGTATAAATCTGTCTGATGGACCAGCATTTCGGGAATAAAACTATGTTTTAATTCGCGTAGTTCATAAATAGTGAATACTATTGACACCTCCTGGATTAGAGGCCACACATATACATGCACATGTTCACATGACACTTTTCATTCGGCTTAAGTCACGTAGCAGTGTTTTGAATGACTCTGGAGAAGGAGGGGAGGGGGTGTTTTACCGCGGATTAGATATATGTCGTAAAGGAGAGAGCGCACGAGAATGTATGGAAATACAGAAATTTTGTTTGACGAAGGTAACTATTTTTTATGATTTTGTACTTGTGGTAAGTGTACCTTTACGTTAGCGTCTCCTCACGGTATATAAATGTTCCCCCGCAAAACTTTCTATACGTAAATTTGCTTGTATATAGAGTTTTATATGAGGACACTGAGCTAGAAATATCGTTGCACATGGAGTAACCATATGGAAATTTTTTCCCGCTGCCTGAATTTCCTAACGTACTGATTTTAAGGTTAGGAGGAAATATTTTTTAATGATGTGCGTCTATGCCTTGATGAGGGGAATGCATGGGATCCTTCACTGTGCATATCGCATACTGTGAGGTGTAGCGAAATGGTTTTAACACAATTTTTGGATTTTTCGAGCCATTATTACTTTATAGAAAGCTGCATAACGCATCCATACACTACATATGGTTTTTTTTTCAACATGAATTTTAAACAAATGTTTTTCTGGGGGGGTTGGAGGCAATCATTTTGCTTAGAGGGGAAGGAGTACTCAGTGATTGATTTTTCGTTAATATTTACCCCGAAACATGCTCTTTGTATGCTTCTTTCTCATGACATATATTTCAAGTATGAGATTTTTTTACAGTATTTTTGATATCTTGCCTTTCGATTCGAATACCTTCCTTTCGTTGAATGGGATCGGTTTTGCAACGCTGTGTTTGAGCCATATCTACATTAAATTTTATTGATGGTGTGTTTATTTGGAGAGCCAACAGCGATGTTTTCCCCCTTCGATTTAAAAATGTGAAAATATCCATAGAATACGCGTTCTCGTTGTGGAGGCATTGCCATTTAGACTGTGATTGAATGCAGTTTGAGCCTCCACGAAACCATTGACATTAACCAACCCAGACCCTGCCACGATTCTTGGGCGTGATGGTTGCTGGCATGATAGTAGATGCTCATCATGAACCCTTGGTTTTGTGGGAAGTACACTTGTGCGCTGCTACGAAGGACTGATCTCGGGTTCGATGTACCACGAGCGTTTATATATTTGGGGTTCCCCAGTGAAATTTGGTCCCATCGTTTCAGGTGCAGGTGGAAAGTGATTTCTTCGTTTCGGAAATTTATCAGTTCGTTGTTTTGGTCCACGGTCGAAACAGCTACTTCGTGGATACTCTTTGCAAAGATCGAAACGTAAATTAGCGTTTTTGGACATTCTAAGATTTTATATCCAGTACTTACGGTGGGGACGAACTCGTAAATGGTGCTGCTCGGTTTCCCATTCACGTAACTGCAACTTTCCAAATTACAATTTATTCGTATGATGTTAACCGGAAAGATGTTGAGCCCACACGATACATGTCTATTTCCTGCTTCGTACATGCTCGCTTCGAACCCTAGCATGAGCCCGATCGTGTCTGGTTCCGTGAAATCTACATCTGCGGTGCAAAACAATTCGGCCTTCAGGGTATTCGGATTCCCGTACAGTTCGAATGCAATGTCGTGCGGAAGTAATTTCTTTATGAAGTATTCCATATCCTCCAGTTCATACGCCCCGGTGAGAATGACGATTTCTTTGCGCCCATAACCGAATACCGAAAACGGGAATTTATATTTTCCTCGATGTTTGATATAGTTGTAAGTTTGAAAATCCACAAACCCCTACACACTATTCCCCCTCCATTTCTAAGGGACGGTAAAGGCTGGCCCGCAGCTCATACGTATGAACACTCAGAATGATAGACACCGGCATACTGATGAGATCGGTATGGCTCACACAATTTTTTTTATTCCCTTGGNATGAAGACTCAGAATGATAGACACCGGCATACTGATGAGATCGGTATGGCTCACACAATTTTTTTTATTCCCTTGGAATTATATTAATTTTTTTCGGTTTATCACTGGAAATCTCAAATG
The DNA here is from genome assembly GCA_002778355.1 of Clitarchus hookeri. Taxonomy (NCBI): domain Eukaryota; kingdom Metazoa; phylum Arthropoda; class Insecta; order Phasmatodea; family Phasmatidae; genus Clitarchus; species Clitarchus hookeri. Next base: position 88,281 of record NQII01003759.1, on the reverse strand, counting down.
CTTAAAAATCACAGTCACAAGTGTCCACAGTTCCACGTGTTAGGTATCTGTTCCGTTTCGTAATTATACGTCAGTTTGGTTTATTTCAAATACTCGAGCGATTCGGGCGGAGGACGCAAATTCCCAAAACTATCATAATATCCTGCATGTTTACCCTTTTAACTGCAGGCCACCCAGTACGTACTGGGCCCGGCTGTCGTGTCCAGATTAGTTATGGCACATTCGTCNTACCCTTTTAACTGCAGGCCACCCAGTACGTACTGGGCCCGGCTGTCGTGTCCAGATTAGTTATGGCACATTCGTCTCTCTTAGGCTATGGGGACAAGGCATTGCTCATAAACACTCAGCGAAAATTAGGAATATTTAAATTGCGCACAAACAGTTCTAAATCCACGATCGTCAGTGGGCGTCTAGGCAGAATCACTTTGATTTCCTTCTTCGATATTTTCCTATTTTTTCCAGCAGCAATTGATACTCCTCTTTCCCGATACGGATGACGAATGTAGAGCCCTTGGCCATTTTTTCCCAATGGCGATAGTTTCCACTTTTCTGTTATGGCAGTGGGTTTCCTCTACGTGTTTTCAATTGTTCAAATCCCGCTTCATGCTCTTAAAATATTCGTGACAGTCCCGGCGATACCGGCCAGAGCACCCACTGCAGGTATCAGTGTGAACAGGAACCCTCCTACCTTGTTCTTCCCTTTCCTTTTGGCCCTTCAAAGGCGCCGAGATTTCCTTTTCCTTGCACGTAGACCCATGCCTAGTTTAACCTTGGCTTTCATGATGTTGGATATGCCCGAAGAGACTACGTTTAATCCGAGCCCAGTGGCTGCCGATTTTCTTATTTCGTTGACCATCTGTGCAAGTATCTTGTCTGCCTGGTGCCTAGCTTGCAGATCCTTGCACTGAGAATAGTCGATGTCGTGCTGCTTGCATGCTTCTTCCAGGGCATTTATATCCGTATCGTTGCATGGCAGCCTTTCAGCTAGCCTTATCCCCAGCCCGCAGAACCTGTATCTTGCAATGTAAAGTTCGAACGAGATATTATCGATGAGTGAGTCGACGATCCCACGGCCGGATTTCACCGTCTTTACCTTACGGCGCATTGAATTATACTGTGCAAGAAAACTATAAATATTCTTCTTTTATACAGTTTTATTTCAATATAATGGAGGTAATCGAGCAGGACATTAGTCTCTCCGTGCGTATCACTGGGGAAGATGCCTAAACCGAGCACGAATCACGTCATGGAGTCCTGTTGCCTAATAGCATGCGAGGCCTGATTTGTGGACTGTACGGGTGTGGGGAAAATACGTGTCCTACTGAGACTGCTGGAAGAACCAAACTGCCTTCGGTTCGAGAACGTGAACATTTATTCAAAATCGCTCCAGCAACCGAAATAAACAGCGATTGGCATGAGTACTGCAGACTTTAGATGGCGTGGGTTATTTCCCCTGCAGCGAAAACGAGAAGGTGGTACCTCCAAACGAAGCTCTCCCAAACTAGAAATTGGTATTCGATGACATTGCCTGCGAAAAACAAACTTGTATTCAAAAATACTTTAGCATAGGACGGCACGCGAACGTGGACTCGTGTACCTTCGCCAAACTTATTCCTGTGTACCCAAACAACTGCTTCGCGACAATGTGAATTTCCTCGTTTTGTTCCGCACGAACGGCACTAATTTACGTCACATTTACGACAAACACATAAACACCGACATGACATTTGCAGAATTCAAAGATACTCGTATGTGTTCTTTGTGCTGGAAATACAAGTTATGTATATTGGTAATAGATACATAAAGGCAGATACAGGCATGGGTTCGATAAGTTTATCCTACAAACTCATCCATGAGTCACGGAAGCATTTCCAACTTTGGCGGCATCGATCGTCACGATGTCCTTGAACGTGGGCAAAATCGTTTCACGACCGCACGCAGAGAAGACTTGTCCCTTATCGGTCGAAAATTGGAAAGTGTGAAAAATGAAATGGCTGGAGTTTTGGTGGCGGTCGATAAACGTATAGCAACCGTGGAGGCGCGTATAATCGACCTCATCAATGTATCGAACGTGCAGAGACGAGAAGAATTGAAGGACCTACAAAATATATTAATGTCCAAACTGGCTGCGAAAACTGATGTTGCCAGGCATAGCAAGAAGTATCGAAAAAGCAATTTCAGAAAATCGCGAATTATTTTGTACAAAAAGGTGAGGTCGATATATATACATGTACGAAACGCCTTTTCCACTCGGTGAATGATAGATAACCGAACCGAATTGGTGAGTGAGCTTCAGCGAGCGATCGAGGCGGTACGGACCAAATACTTACTCGTGAAAAATAACAGACTGGCCATCGAGAGTCTAAGGGAGGAGGCTCTCAAACCTATTACTCTCCAACTAGACGAAACAAAAAAAAAACTAGTGTAGGGGACGATGCCCGCGTTCAAATAAAACGTGAAATCAAGGTGGAATAACCGACCCCGAAGCGTAAACAGAAAAGCCCATAATTACCCGAATCGGAAGGTGGCATCACTAGCGACGAGAGACGTTTTGCCCTTGATCGATTTGCTGCGTGCGCGAGAAGGGAAACTAACACGAGAGCAAAGGCCCGATGTGGGTTCTCTACTATCTCATTATATCGCTTCCTACTCTGACCGTACTGCCAACTAGATTATGGTTTGTAGAAAAGTGGTAGAAAATGGTACCTTGGAAATCAGGAAGTATTATTTTTTTCCAAGGGATGTACTGCAGATCGGCAAGTGCAAGGCGAAAATCATACAGGGATTGAGCGAACTTTTGTTTCGTAGGCGCCCTGGTAAATATACCTAATCGGATTTGCGCAAGTGCCACCTTTTGTTAAAGCAAAGTCACGCATATTATGCCGAGAATAACCTTGCATCACATAGATTTAAAGACACTGTGCACGAAAAATTCCCCATTATAGCCGGACTGTTTCCTAGGGTACGTGGAATTGGTCGTGTGAAAAAAAAAATAGACTATCAGTATTGCGATGATCCGAATGAGTTAGTAGATAGGCTGAGACTTCTGATTGCTTCGCAGGCAGCAGAAAACCGCTCGCACACGAACGAAACAATTTCCATCATCGAAGAACTCGCGGAGGCGGGCTACATTTAGAAATGAGCAAACCTGATAGAAATGCAAGACTTTGCACGTGCGAATAAAGGTCACCGCTACATTTGGACTATAATCGATACTTTTTCCAAGTATGCCTTGGCCAGGCCGCCCAAGTCGAAGAATGCGCGCGATGTCACAAAAGCCGTGGCGGATGTGCTTCGCGAAGGACGCATACCGAAAAATCTCGACACCGACGATGGTAAAGAATATTTTAATGCAACTTTTCGTGCAGTGATGAAAAAGTCTGGCATAAATCATTATTCTACATACTCTGGACTCAAGGCCAGCATCGTAAATCGTTTTAACAGGACACTCAAAGCTAAACTATAGAGAAATTTAATGGTGAATGGAAACTACAAGTGTTTGGATATACTCGTTCGCGAGTACAATTCTACCGTTCATTCTACCAATTGCATGAAGCCCGAAGATGTGAAAAACGGCTCCCTGGTTCGGGCCGTGTATGCTATTCCGAAGAGTAGTGACCCATGCAAGACTAAAGCCAACATTGGTGACTTGGTGCGGATTAAAAAAAAATTGTCAGTTTTCCACAAAGGTTTTCACCAGAACTGGTCTGCAGAGTTGTACAAAGTGGCGCGTATACGACACTCGTATCCGCGCATGTAATACCTTGAGTACCTACACGGCGAACCCACCATTGGCGGATTTTACAGTGAAGAGATCTGGCCTACGCGGTTTCCAGACATTTATTCAGTGGAGAAGGTAATGGTCGCGTGTACGTGCGCTGGCTGGGAAACTTCAAACGTGATGACTCCTGGATCCCCGAGAAAGACATTTTGGTGTGAAAACGCTGCTAAAAATTTCATAAGATGTAAATATATAATTTTTAATATAATAAATCGTCACATGTGTGCTGAGAAACTTGTTCTTTCATTTCTATCCCTGTTGCCTCCCCCCCCCCCCAATGCCTGCGGGATGTTATGTATGCACGCACGGGTGCGATATTAATTCTCTAAATGTTGGAGTAAAACTATGAAGAATTTCATACATACATATTCTTAATTTGGAGTATCTGTGTTTTTTGGGTGCACTAACGAAAACATTTAAAACAAATTTTCCCGGTTTGTTGTTTCACATTTGATGTGATCGACATAATACACATTTATTCTATAATTTATGTTTCCTGTGCGAAATATTCTAAGCCTTGTTAGCTAACTTTGAAGCTGATTATAAATGGATGGTGCAGACACTTCTATATATGATATTTTTCTTTTGCACTGACTTTAATATTGTTTTAAAGGTGTTTCGAATGTATGTGACGGGAGTTTTATTTTTTAAGGAATGTTTTGTCTTTTTTTCACGAGTCAGTATAGTAACGGTTAGAATTTTTTTCATCAGCATGTCCTGTATGTCTCCATCAGTATGTTTTGTCTGTTTTTCATAAATCAGTACGGTAACGTGTATATTTTTTTCATCGGTAGGGTAACGTGTATTTTTTTCACATAAAATTTTTTTTAACATACCATGGGTTCCTCGTAGTTTTTTTAAAATGCACCACAGACTTAGGGTTTCCGAGTTGCACAGAGCACAGAAATATCTCTGATTTTTGCACTCTTGAAGTCTTGTGGTATACGGTAAATGCACTAGTAGTCGACATCCTAAGTTTGAAATCTCAGTTGTGCACTCATATTTCCCTTTGTTGTTAAACTCTCAACTTGCAGTTTCGTTTTACTAGTTCATCTACTTCTTATGTTACTATAGTAATTGTCTCAAACTTATAATGTTTAACACTATTAGAAAACCTACATATTCCAAAACCCATGTTTTGCATTAGTAGTTGACACTGCCGAAAATCGAATGTTCCAGTAGCCGACATGGGTGTTTGGAACGCATAAAGAGCTCAGAAAAATGTTAGAAACACTTGAATAACTCGTTTTTTTTAACATGATTCATTTTATTTACAATATTAGAACTCATTCTTGTTAAAGGAACTGTCGTGTTAAAAATAACGTGCATATTGTTGGCCCACAAAATAGTTTTAGGGTTGGTAAACCAAATCTGTACCAAAAGGTAGGTAACGGAGTTTATTAAGTACATTAATTATAAGTAATTCACAACTATTAATATTACACAGGCTCATTATTTAGAGGGTTGTACCTAATACATGTAAATTAGAGACTACTTCTTCAATAAAACACGAAAAAAAACTATTAGAAACTCCAGTATAAAAACAAACACACTCAGGAAAGTATATGAAAAATCTACGCTAACTGGATGTGGAAACTGATGTAAAGTATTTAAAGAATCTCCTCCAAATATCAGTGGCCTAGAGATTCCCTCTATTACTTGATTTGTATTTATAATTTGTAATTTCGTATCTCTTTTCATGAAAACGTTACGCAGTCTATTCAGAGGTTTCAATACGTATGCCCTTGCTTGCTCGTTAGTAATGCCCACTATATGGAACAACTGTTTGGTATTAGGTGATTCCTTCTCAGAGTTTCTTGTGTGAGTACCACAGACAGCTATTACAAAACTTCCCTCCTTCATAATTACAGAAGCCTGTTTTCCAGGTACAATGTGGGATGTTTGTGTATGTTCCAAGTTCAACGCAGGGTTTTTTTTGGTGGAATGTGGGGTATTACGGGATATTCAATGGTTGAGACAATGTTGGATTCCTGCTGCTCTTGTTCAATGTGAGGGATTTCAACATCTTCCAAGGTCGCCTCTATTTCACTGCGTATATCGTTCAAAAGATTCGCATTATCTGTGTTTAGGTTTCCATTGGTGTAACAGTGAAGGGATGTAAATTCCGGTGTGTAGATGTTTGTTTCAGTGCATTGTACTTTCAGGTTTTCACATGTCACGTTCGGCGACAAAACTATTTCATTATGGTTGTCTATAATATCCTCCTCGATCATAACAATTTGATTGTCTGACTGTTCAAGCAAACCAGTGAGCTATTCATTAGCTTCGGAGCGCTCTCCTGATGGTGCCCATTCTTCTTCCGATGATGAAGACTCCATCACTTTCTTCTTGACTACTTTCCTCCTAGTCCTGGTATTGTTTTCTATTGCTTTACGTTTCTTCCTTTCTTTCTTCTCTTGCTTCTTTCGTTCTCTTTCTGCTGCCCTCATCGTTTTCATGTCTTCTGCGTCACTCTTCTTTTTCTGTTTGTTTTGGTGGTATTCTCTCCATAATTCAGATAGCACAATACCAGGGTAAGTTTCCCTTCGAGACTTTTTCTTCGGTGGTTCTGGCCAACACAAGACCTTCTTAAAAGGGCTTGGCAAGTTGCATTGTGTCGAGGTAGATGGTTGAGGATCCATTGGGCGCAAAACTGCCTCTTCTGCTGTTGTCAGTATGTTTGAATTCTGGAAGGGCTCAATGTGATACACAGTAACGTCATTGCTTTCATGGTCTTGTGGTCCACTGGTGTCGTCTAAGATGATTGGAGTCAACGATATGTCGTGTGGCTGCATCTGTAGAAGCTCTACATCATTTTTGACTTTCTTCCACAACTCAAATAACGATTTGTCACCTTCTCCCTCGGACCATTCTATCGACCTACAGGCTTGAAACAATTTCAACTTTCCTTCTATGTTTTCTTCAATCACAGAAAGAGCTGTCTGGTAACTGTCAACTTTTGTATAATCTGATTGATGCGACTCAATTGGTTGGATGGGTGTATTGAGATCAGACGTTATTGCCTCTGGGTCCCAAGGTACTAGGCCACACTTTCTGAACCCGTTGATTATGACTAAGGAGGGCAGTTCATCTATCACTTCTTTTAATAAGGAAGCGAAATGTTTCTTCTTTAGAATTGGTTGGGCATGATTTTGGGTTCTCCACTCCTGAACTCTGTCTTTCCATTTACCCTTCAGTGAACGGAAAACAGAAACATCCATAGGTTGGAAGATGTGGGTGGCATTGTGATAGAGCGCGATTAAAATTATTGTGTGAGCATCACAGAATTCACTCGAAATCATTGTCAAATGCGAACTATGACCGTCCACAAACAATATTACTGGAAGACGGATCCCTTTCTGCAATAACTAAGGATGGTAAACATTGTCCAAGTATTCGTAAAATAAGATGAAGTTCATCCAACCTGTCTCAGACTTTCCTATACCCAACGATGGAGGGACACTGTGAGCGATAGCAAAGGGAACCCTCTCATATTTAAAAACAATATATGGCGGAGCTACATCACCAGCAGCATTAGCTGTAAAGAGTACTGTTAAACACTCTTTCTCGTCAGGATTAACTTGCTGGTAGATTTGCTTGTCCCCCTTCGTGGCAAGTACCTTGTTTCCCTTTGGGTTTAGAAATAAGGCACTCTCATCTCCATTGAATACGCATGATGGTTAATCCAGAATCGTTTCTTGATTTATTGTCACAAGATGGTTGAATACCTCATGATACCACATCTTGAGTATTTCCTTTGAAACTGATGCTCTTGATGTTGTCAAGTTTTCAGGGGTGCATAGAGAAAGGATTGGATTCCTCCTCAAGAAGGCTTCAATCCATGTTCGTCCATGCCGACCATCCTTAAACACCGTCTCTCTCTGGAGTTCCTTCATAAAATGTTCCACACTATCAAGCACCTGATTTCTTGTAACGGGGAACCCAACACGAGCCATGTGTTGAATCCAAGTAACTAAATGTTTCTCTTCGTCTGGGAGAAGTATTGAGGATGGTCCCATTTTTCGCTCCATGGGTACTTTTCCTGTCACTCTTCTTATCAGAGTAGTCCGTGGAACCCTGTGTTTCTTAGCTGCAGTGGCAACAGCCGTTCCCCTTCTAAATTCATCTACTGTTTCAACATATTTCCATGGTCATATTGAAGAATACGCTGATGCCGTCCCATCTTCCTGGGCTAGAAGGAGAAATATAAATTAGTGTTTTAGTAGTCGACACATTTGATTCAGTAGTCGATACCCCCTGTCGACTATTGAATAAAATATTCTAACCTGAAATAACTATATCTGAGCAGTTCAACAATTTTGATTTTAGCAACTCAATAGGTAGTTTATAAGCCCTGACAGAAAATATTAGGGGGATTCAGTAGTCGACATGGGTGTCGACCACTGCAAAATGTTAAGAAATGAGCTCTAGTAGTAGACACCATCTCACACCTTGAATAATTAATGAATTCGAACAACCTAAGGTGAAATTCAGGAGAAAAACAACCTAATATGAAGATTAAATGAAAGCATTCACAATGGACAATGTTTTTCGGACAAATAAAAACGAAGTTAATCTTACCTTCCTTGTCAGCAGACCGTTGTGAACACNTCAGCAGACCACTGTGAACACACCACTTTGACGACTGATCAACAGTGCTGATTCAACGGTCAATCTTACCACATTTTACCCACCAATATCCGCATGGCTACCATTGTTTCTCATACAGGAGGCATTAAGTTTGCAGCCACAAATAAGAGAATCGCTAAACAATGTTCTTAAGCCTTATTATTTGATGTTAAAACCCACAGTGTCGACTACGGGTACACTGTCGACTATTGGTGCATTTACCCTACGTCTCGATGAGCTGTCGAAACGGCGTCAGCGGTAAGGCTTGTGAAGGTCTACAAAGTTCGTTCCGATGAGGCACGCATTGCTAATCGCCGGCTCTTGGCGTCTTTCAAACACATACACAGTGTAATAGGAAATTATGGCACAGTCCAGCACTGTCGGAATTTCCTCGTACGGAATATTTCCCTCGTCCCACCTTAGTCCATGCGTTTCGTACATCTGTAGGCGATACATCTGTTGAGTGGTGCGGTCGAGGTGATTCTGTGGACATGGTGGTAAAAAAGTGAAAATTTTGGTTTTCTCGTCTTCGTCACTGTACGAGATGGCAATCTGCTTGATGGCGTACGANGAAATTATGGCACAGTCCAGCACTGTCGGAATTTCCTCGTACGGAATATTTCCCTCGTCCCACCTTAGTCCATGCGTTTCGTACATCTGTAGGCGATACATCTGTTGAGTGGTGCGGTCGAGGTGATTCTGTGGACATAGTGGTAAAAAAGTGAAAATTTTGGTTTTCTCGTCTTCGTCACTGTACGAGATGGCAATCTGCTTGATGGCGTACGAATCCAACGAGCGAAAACCTTGGATGTTGCAAAACATTTCATACAATTTTTGTTATATAAAATAAATGTAAGTTCCCATACACACATCGAGTTTCATAAATTTACTACAGTCATTTAAAACTTCATCGAGGTCCATACACATAGGGCACCTGTTTTCTGGGTTAGTTTCCTCGCCGGGTATTGCTTGCCAGTATATTTGTTGAAGGGGAGCATCTTCCACGGGTACAGCTTGCGAGTATATAGCTTGCACGGGGACGTCTTCTACGAGGAGGGCGTCTTCAGATGGGAGGGCGTCTTCAGATGGGAGGACGTCTTCAGATGGGAGGGCGTCTTCAAATGGGAGGGCGTCTTCAAATGGGAGGGCGTCTTCAACGGGGACGTCGTCTTCCACGGGTGCAGACGTCGCGAGGGCTGCTCGGCGGGCCTTGCACCAACCACTACGATGCGACGTGTCTGAAACCGAGGTGATGCAGCCCTCGAAACACTCCTTGCACGGGAGGCAGTCCCGTATGTCTTCGTTCTGCTGCAGGTAGGCCGGCAAATACTTGAATACGGTCNACACTCCTTGCACGGGAGGCAGTCCCGTATGTCTTCGTTCTGCTGCAGGTAGGCCGGCAAATACTTGAATACGGTCAAAATTTCGTAAGATGCGTAGACCAGGAGAAATTCTTTCGGCAGGTACGGTAACACGTCCCGTTTGACCAAGGCGCTTAGCGAGCGCACCCTTCCAAATGCCAACATGGTCTAAATTAATTCATGTCCACTCAGACCACCCACGTATATTTATAAGAGCGAGAAAAATGATTGATTTCCCGAGAGAGCTCGGGGTGCCTCTTATAAAGAGATTTTAATGGGAAAATTTGTCTGCTCTCGCGATTAAAGTAGGCCACCGTTTGGTCGGAACGCATGTTTCCGAAAACACCTGAGTAGTTAGCCTAAGAGAAACATTGGTGGGTCAATCAAATATATTGGAAGGGGGTGGGCAATTAGCCAATGAGAATCAGGGATTGGGCAATTAGTCAGTTAAATATATTGGAATGGGCGAGTGAAGGGAGTCAGTCGTCTGCTGGGTGTGGTGCTGGGGACAGCATCAGCAATGTAAAACAAATGACAAACGAAAAACTAAGATAAGAGACAAACTCCAGTAATGTATAAACAAATAACAAACGAAAAAACCAAAATATCGGACAGTGACTGTGACGCCTACCAAGATGGCGTACGGCTGCACATACTACGATGGCAGATGGTGGCTGTGACGCCTACCAAAATTGCGGACTGCACCTACTACGATTACAGAATGATTATTGGTGGAGGGGGTGAGGAACCTCCGGGAAGTTAAGTTTTTTTTTTTCAATAAATTTGAAAATACATTTTAAATAGTTTTTAAATAATTTTCAAATGTTTTAATATTTTTTAATGTAGTTTTTTATGAATTGTTGTATTTTTGGTGGTCAAAGGTCACCGGTGTCAAAGGTCAAGGTCACATTGATCCAATATTGTGGACAATATGGCCGCCGGTGGACCTGAATGACAGAGCATGGACAGCTCCGACGTTCAGAACCCCCCAGCCCCTTGTGACAAAGTCCCCATAATCATTCTATAATGGTAAGAGAAACAAGAGCATGTAGAGGATATGATATAGGATCAGATCATTTTCTGATACCACAAATATACATGTACACAAAGTGGAGGGAGAAAAGAAAACTCACACAAAAAATAATTAATAAAGAAGTGTATAAGGTATGTCTCCTTAAAGAAAACAGTATCAAAGATCTGCATCAAAAGAGATGGATCAACATATTAAAAGAAACAGAAACTGCACAAGGCATTGATGAGGACTGGAATAACATAGAAAATCAATTAAGAAAGCGGTCGATGAAGTAGTTGGAGAAAAGAAAAGAAAAATATTAAAAATGGATTAAAGATTTATAAAAAGAAGCGGAATAATAAGTTATTAAACAAAAACAGGAAACCTTTCTTAAATATATTAGTAATCAATCCGAACAGAATTATGAACGTTATTCACGGGAGAGAAATATTTTTAAGAGAGCAATTAAATAGGTACGTTAAGAATCCTGGGAATGGTTTATAAGTGTAATTGAAGAATACATTAATAGGAGGCTGAGATTAGCATATAAAACGGTTGAAATGTTTATCAAAGCGGAAAGAGAGGCCGTGCTTATAAATGATATAGAAGAAGCAGTGAGGATAAATCACTATAAGGACTTGTGGTATGAGGAAGTGCACCCGTAGCTCATTATAAAAAAGTAGAAATAAACACAGAAACAGTGGATGATTTAGGTATAGATGAATTGGCAGATGCCATAAAGGCATTGAAGAATAGAAAGGCGCTACTTACTGTATTTAATAAATGTTGAAAAATAACAGAAGCGCCAAGAACATGGCGACAGGCATAAGTAATACCATTAATTAAAAATGAAACTGAAATAACCGTGAAAATTGTAGAGGAATTTGCCTACTTGATACTGCATACAAAGTATATTCTAAAATTTTAAATAATAGGTTAAAATTAATAAGTTAAAGCCTGTTATGTGAAGAACAGATAGGTATTAGAAAGGGTAGATCAACAATGCATGCAGTGCTTGTGTTGAAACGGGTAATTTAAAAACGAAGAGATTTTAATCAAGAGACAAATATAGCATTTATTGATTTTATAAAAGCATTTGACAATGCCAACAGGAAAAGAGAGGATATTCACACATTTGATTAACGTTTTTAAAAGTCTGTATAAGGACTCTACCATTAGACTGGACACAAATGGTAGTTCGACACGACCTATACCGACAAATAAAGGAGTTAGACAAGGGTGTAGTATTTCACAGAGACTATATATAATACATATGACGTCATGCGAATGGAAAATCCAGATCAATGTAGGAATTCAAATAGACATCCATGCTAGTTTAAACTGCCTTTTATATGCAGATGTTACCATTATGGCAGTTAAAGAAGATGGCACGCAAAAGTAAATATATTTATTGGGTAGAATTTGTGATGAATACAATCTGAAAATATCAACAGAGAAAACCTAAACAATGGCTTTTAGAGGAAAACACCCTATAAGAAAAAAAATAGTTATCAATAACAACATATAAGAACAGGTTAAGAATTTTAACTTTTTAGGTTGCGATGTCACATTTGAATATGATAAAGACATAGATAAGAAATTATCAAAATTTACACACGTATGTGTAACTATACATAGGCACTTGAAAAATAAAACTATGAAACATTCAAGGATAAAGTTTCACAAAACTGTAGAAACAACGACCGGGTGGCAGAATTCAAGCAACAGAGAAGCGATTTCTTAGGGATGTTAAAATATGTAGTAGATCAGATAAACAAAGAAATTAAGAAATAAGGGAAGAATTGATCATCTACATTTTAAGAGATACAATTCTAGAAAACAGAAGAAAATGCAGAGATCGCATCAGTAGAATGAATAGTCACAGATTACTACTTAAAATTGTAAAATATAAACCACCCACATATCACAGTATATCCACCGGATATCCTACTTAGATCCACAACATCTAAGTCATCTAAGTTCTACAGTGAATCTCTAATGTATATCCGTTGGATATCCAGTAGTATATACCAGTTTTTACCACTTCTGGATATCCATAAGATTTTACAAAATCACCAATGGCCATTACTGAAAATAAGTGACTACATCAAATGATGTATATAGGACATACACAATATCTATATCACAATTTGGTTATTGGGTTTACATCATATTGGGTAGTACCAAGGTTTTTCTCTGCCCATATTTTCCTTTGTTATGCCATGACTCTTGTTTCGGTCTTTATTTTCTACTTTGTTGGTTTCGGATATCCCTGAGTCTTATTTTAATTTTATTATTGCATATTTATTTTTCAATTGTGCTTTATTTAGTGTAATGTAGTTTAGCCATAAGTTTGTTAATCAACTGGATGTTTCCCCTGCGTTGTTTTACGAAGCAAATACCTGGCATTATTGTTTATGTCACATAGCATGTTTAAAGTATATTTGACAAAGAAATATTTCAGATTTAAGTAAATAACGTACAAATATACTCGTATATATAATCAGCTCCGTATAAATATATGTTTTGTGTGCTGTACACACACATCAGTGGTGTAATACACGTTCTGAAATCTATACATGCAGGTAGAGCGGTGCAGAGGTTGCCCAACTGTCGTTTTTAAGGAATAAAACCATGTAACACGTTGGGCGTTCCGTCAAATATAAAGTTGGGCGTTCAGAAGTTTTGACTGACGCTTTAGGTGGTCGTCTCCTTATGCCACCGAAGGGTGTGCAGAGCTTTAGCAGAGGACATTTTATTCGAAAAGTATTCAACGTGCCTGATGGATGTCTGTTTACGAATAGCATTTCAGAAACATTACATGTGTGAATACAATTTCCAGTTGCATGAAGTAAAATTACAAAACAAATAAAAGTAACATCAATTCTCACAACAAACACATCCATTTCAACAAGTGAGAATATTTCAAGAATATTGAAATGGCAACTTTAGGAGCCTTGAAGAAAAGAAAAAAATGATAATCTGAATGTTGCACTTGTTTTCTTTGTAGTCTTCTTTAAAAGTTACATGTGAAGAAATGTACACTAATGGCGTAGTGTAAGCTGAAGCGTTGTTGACTGGCTTCGAGATTCACAACCTGAAGCAGTTGTAATTGGTATAACTTGTTTCCAGACAGCTACAGGTTAAGGACACATACGAGTACATCCAGTTGTCAGTGAATTCGTGAGCAGGGATTTCGGAGGAACCGGAGTCCGCATTTCTCCTTTGTTGCTGCTGTGTTTGTGTACACGTCTGGTGGAAATACGTGATTAAAATAGATACGAGTCAGTTATTATTCTTCCGGCCTTTTATTATCTCTAATGCGCAAAAACTGAGAGGGATGGTAATGATTCAATTTTATAATTGACACTTAGAACTTGTGGATTTTCTTTTAATTGTGTGTTGATACATAAATTCATACCTAGCTTCTTGCTTTTACGGAGAAATTATAAATTGCTGGCATGGTGATGATGGATTTAATGTGAACAGACAACAGCAAATTTTGGGCAGGAGCTCATTTAAGACTCTCATTTAGGTCTAAAAATGCCTTACCTTCGAACAATGATAGTAATGTATCGTCCTCTAAGAGAAATTGAACTTATTAAACTGATAAAGTTGGCAGGCTTATGTAAACATATCTGTAGACTGAAGAGGTGGATGACATTTGAGAACATCTGACAGAGTATAAAATCTTGCACCACAGTTGAGCAAATCCAGATACACAAGAGGAAAGAAAGACAACGCAAGGAAAATCATGCACAGTGTAAAGTCATATCAGTATAAGAGACTACGAGCTATTCAATAAACAGGAATTTAGTCAAAATTACTTCGCCATAACTAGTACTTGAATTAAATTGATATAAAGAGCAAATCGACGTAATGTTTTTCAACCAAAAAGAAGGGTTGGCATAATGGGCCGGTGCCAGCAATAGACGGAATTGGTTGTCCTGTTCAAAGGATAGGCTTGCGATTTGAGGCTACTCTGAAGAGTAGCTGAGAATAATCAAAGGTGGATTAGTGGTGGAGCTAGGGTGGAGGAGGAAATGTAATTACCTTGAAAAAAATCTCGCAGTACATCGCCTACATGGGTACACAAAGCCAAATATTTACATGCACACCTTGACCTTGGACTTTATAATTGCATTTAAACGATATAACAAAATTAACGTATGCGTAAGAAATTTTTTCCGTGTTTGGAAATAATTTCCTAGACTAACAGAAGTTAGCTGTATAATCGTTCACGTTCTCCTGTGGCACTATGTTGCCTCTTTCAAGTGAAACTGTGAAATACACTGATATGTGTGAAAAATGCAGCACAATGAAGTGAACGTGCAATTGAAACTTAACTCACAGGAAATGAAAAATAGGTTATGATATGAAAATTATTATAACTTGAGAATGATTGCGCATGCATATACGCAGCAGAGTCCCCTGGACTGACGTATAGATACAGGCTTGTTGAGGACCCAGACAAGTATAGATATTCGTTGTCAAGAACTTTAAACGTTCCAACAGGTGTTGATATGCCTCGTTGACGTGAAAGGGCAACTTTAAGCACGTTACGGAATTTGAACGGGGCCGAATGATTGGCTTGCATGAGGGAGGATTTTCTTAGAGTGGAATTTTTATTCGTACATGGCATAATGCCACAACAACGATGCGAGTGTGGAAGAAGTGGCCTGAAAAGCATAGGACGAGTCGAAAACCTGGAACTTGACCATGAAACGTGACGACACCGCGGTATGAAAGACACCTCGTCCGCATGGCAGTGACGAACCGTTCAGCTTCGTATCGACTGTTAAGTATAACGTTGAAACGCTCCAATAATTCTGAAAGTTGCTGCTTCCACGGTTTGATGGCATCTGCATTGCAGAGGACTGCGTGCTTGCATTTCTTTGCGGAGTTTTCTCTAGAACCTGAACCATCGACACCTCAGGCTACAATGGGCTCAAAAAAAAACACACACACACACACACACACACACACACACACACACTCTCTCTCTCTCTCTCTCTCTCTCTCTCTCTCTCTCTCTCTCTCTCTCTGTGCTGTGAACAGTGGCAGCATCTATTATCGGACGAGTCCCGCTTCAACTTGGATTACAATGATGGTCGCACACACACTCGACGATATCTAGTTGAGCCACATGTTTCAGAATGCATTGTCCTGCGTCATACTGCACGAACGATGAGCGTTATGGTTCGACGAGCACTAGGTATCATAGGCGATCTCGGCTGCTACGAGCAGGGGGCATTCTCAACAGTAACCGCTACATTAGGGAAGTTGCAGAGGCTCAAGCCGTACCCTTCCTTCAGCACGCTCCTGGAGCCGTATTCCAACCAAGGAGGTTGTAAATAGCGAGAATCTGGAGAGGCGGTATTCAGGGTGGTGGCGAAGCCAGTTCCGAGGATAAAAAGGTTGAGAGAAGAACAGAGGAGCGCACATTAGATAACAGGAAGTGTTTCCGCAAAGGTCTCCGCAATCATGGTGATTTCGTGAAGTGCGTACATGTACAGTGATCGCTGGAACAAACACCTGTAAATGACATTTCATAGGAAAGTATATTTACTTTATTAGCTATTTCACTGCTTAATAGCCACATCTTAAATTTGTATCGGAAATTACGTAAACAAAATATTTATAGCGACCTGAAAACATTTCACTGTAACAAAAAAATCACACGTTTGTGTGTAAATATAAATACGGAAACTCTTGTTTGAAAAATCTAGGTTGTTTTATTTACTCTCAATGTAACTAAACTTTTATAAACCTCTTATTTAGCTTTACTGTAATTGTTTAAGACTTCTCCTTTTACAGAGTCCCAAAATAATATTATAGTATTTTTTACTTTCCATTAAACATTTATGTTTTAGACTTTTTCCTTTTACAGAGTCCCAAAATAATAATCCACGATATCCGAAATGTCTTTCTCTGATAATAAATTTTATTTATACCTGCTATATTTAAAATAGAGATGTGAAACAGTGCCAAAATGTTGGAACACTAACCAAGTATATTTTCTAACAGGACAATACATCAGTAGGTCTCAAATTGGGCACCCTTGGTATCACGTAGCACTTCTTTTCGATATTAAATTTCTGTCCATACATTAGCCAACTCCACAGGAGGAATCTATGCAATGACCGTGGATATCGGTTGTTGCAGATTTGGAAGATCTGGTACAGGAGTTCTGTATACATTGTCCTTGACATAACCCCATAGAAAAAATCTATTGGGGCTATGTCAGGAGAGCGTGGAATATAAATTGTCGGGCCATCACGACCGATCCATCGTCCAGAAAAAGTCGTATCAAGATAGGCAAGAACCTCCAAACCCCAATGACGCAGTGCACCGTCTTGTTGAAAAATGACATCCGGGTGATACTCAAGCAACTGAGGAACAGCAAACAATTGTAACACGTCTAGATACACTGGAGATGTGATGGTGCCCTCAGCGAAAAAGAATGCTCCTATAATTTTGTCATGCAAAAGAGCGCACTAAATATTCACCTTTGAGCTTCCTCTGTTACACTGACACCTCACCAGGGGGGCTCTGAACCCCAAATATGCACGCTATGCCAGTTCACTACACCGTGACAAAAAAACAATCGCCTCAATACGTGATAACATTTGGACTGCAAAGTCATGCCGATACGTGGCGTCATTTGGCAACAAAGCCTTAACAATTTGCTCTTTGTATGCACGAAACAATAAACGTTTGCGTAAGATATCACGAAAATAACTTTTTGGCATCTGTAACTCACGTGGGGCCCTACGCACTGATTTCTTCGGAATTCGCACAAAAGACTGTCTCCTCGCTTCTACCCTTTCAGCTGAGGTCGATGATCGGCCATTACTCGGTAAGTCAGCTACAAATTCTGTGATCTTGAACATATCATACCACGATTTAATGGTTCAAACACGTTGTCTGAAAGTTCCTCTGCACTGTTATTGGTGACCAGGTCTCGTGGTACTAGAGGACACACTGAGGTTTTTCCTGATTTGTGAACATGTCCGGTTTCCTGGACACTGCAACTGCTACACCACAGCCACGTGACTGAAAACTGCAAAAAAAACTTTCTTACTTTTCCAACATTTTGGCACCAGTCTTAAATCTCTCTTACATATAGCGGATATAAATAAAGTTTATAATCAGGGAAATACTTTTCGAACATTCTGTACAATATTTTTTACTTTTCATTAAACATTTATGTATTAGACTTATTCCTTTTACAAAGTCCCAAAATAATTATACTTTATTTTTTTACATTCCATTAAACATTTAGTATGATTTTTATTGCATTATCTATTAGACGCGTTACAATTACAAATTAGTTTGTGAAATAACTATACACGGATTATCAGTTAACTGAGTGATCATTTCCCGCCTAGGCACACAGTTGCTCTTTTTTCTTTCAGATATTTTTCATGGAACGGAATATTTTTTAATATTACTATTGTCATTCGGAATTATTCCGTTATGCGTCATTCCATCTTTCAATTATTTTCTTGTTTGTAGAAGTCAAATCATATTTTAGATTACGTGTTAATATTTGTAGAAGTAGTCCTAATATTAAAATTTCTTATATAAACTTTGTTACAGATTTTTATTAGTAATTAGTTCGTCAGATAAATATAGTCATTATTTAAAATGTAACCATTTAAAACGCTGCGTCTATGAGAACGTATGCTTACAAATTTACGTTACAACTAGACTGCTAACTAGTTCAGTTCAAGCAGTCATCGAGAAAATTTTTTAATTCGTGTCCCTGCAGAGAATCGAACCCATACCAACTTTCCGATGATGTTCTGTGTCGTGAGACTGATCATTTAGGAATACAAAGGTGTTTTGATGCTTTATATTTATTCGTGCTTTGTTTTAATTATGTATCGATTTTGTTGCACTGTTATAACTCGATGCCTAATAAATAACGCTGGCCATAAAATCCTATAAACTTACCAGCGCATTGCGTTAAAACAGGCCACTCACAACAATACCGCAACCTTCAGGCAAAATTTCTTTCCTTCCTTTACTTTTAAAATATTTTCATATATCTATCTATTGGAACTATGCACATTGGTGAGTATAGTTACATTTTACTCTGCATATTTTCTTGAAAGTTTTCCAGATGTTTAGTAAACAATTTTTTTAAAAATTGTTTTACGATATTTCTAAAAAAAATAAATTATAATGATAATTAGTGATGCCAAGAGGAAGAAATTGTGCATAAATCCCCAAAATATTAGACCATTTGAAATGAGCGGTTTTGGAGAAACGTTGGAAGAAGTTTACAGCTTATTCGCGCACTTAGAGCTTCATTTTACTCTCGCCCGCTCCTCTTCCAGTACTAAGTCAGATACTAGACTCAGCTCCCTGGCTTCAACTGGTACTGCATGCAGCCTGGCAGCAGGACCTCTCCACGTATATACTGAGTAAAACCTTGATTCCAGCAAGACAACGCCCGACCACATGTTGCCAGAACTGTGCAGGCCAACTTCGAAGCAAGGCACATACTACTTATTTTCTGGCCTGCGCGTTCGCCCGATATTGTCACCTATTGAACATTTCTGTGATATGGCCACTCGACGACTAGCCCGTCAATTAGCACCCAGCGGCCAATACCGATAAACTGTGGACTCCAGTAGAAGAAGCCTCTCAGGCGATTCCCCAGGAACATGCCCAAGGCCTGTTTCATTCAATGCCATGCCGTGTAGCAGCTCTTATTGCAACTTGTGGGGGGCTTTACAGCATACTAATTTTTATCTAGAAATGTTTTTGCATTACTCTGAAACTACAATCGTTTGTTAGTTGTACTGTTAGTAATATGTCTACTAATTTTCCCTTTATTCAGATTGCTCATTCCTTGTGCAGCATTTTTCATAATCATGAGCGTACTAAGAAACATAAATAAAAATAATAACTTATTTCCCAGTTCTTACCTCAATGCGTAAAAACAGAAACTGAAATAAATTCATTAGTCCCGTTCTTTGTATAGTATCCTTTCATTGGGGTCGCGGTGGCTGAGCGGCTAGCCTGCTCTCATCCAACCAATGCGAATCTGGTTCAATGCCCGACCGGGTCTCTCCCGGATTGTGCCGATGCTGGTCGGCGGGTTTTCTGGGGGATCTCCCATTTCCGCTGCCCTTGCATTCCGGCGCTGCTCCATTCTCACCTCATTTTACCCTCGTTGGCTCCCAAGACCTCGTTAAGAGCCACCTAAATCTCTCAATTCAACAATTTATATTCATTAATACACGAGAGAAGGTAGATACCAGCCACTGGGCCCAACAGTGGTTACATCTACGAATTATGTACTAGTTTTCCAGTACAATAGTTTACTAATTTTATTTTAAAAGTTGATTCCCACATCGTTTTATTAATTTACCCAAATTTCACACCAGCAAAATAACTTTTATGAACAATTTTTAAGTATTTTGATGTAATTTATTTGGTTTATTACTGACACCAATTATTCCGAGATTTCTAATCGAACGGTAGGGTGCAGAAAATCTCGAAATAAGTCAAACCACATATACTCGTAAGTATGGCACACTCTCTTCCGTGGCTTATCTGGGATCCGCTTCTTTACCTCGTTATCTGATGGCTCTGTTACGTATTCTGTTGCGGAGTTCACTTACACTTCGCTGAATTACTTGGTCCAATCGAAGCGTACTCTTGTTTCCTATCTGTATTCGTTCGTTCAACTCTGCGCATTTGGTAAAGCTCTGTGTAGGTCCTTTACTGATGTTTAATACTTCTCTGGAAGTAGATCGTATTCATCACAACATATATTTATTGTTCGTAAATAATTCACAAGAAGTGGAATGTGTTTTATATTCGTAATAAAATACTATAATATATGGACAATCTTCATAATTAAATTTGGTGATCATTCGGCCAGACTGCTGAAACAAAATTTTCTTTGACGCTTAGACAGCAGTTGTGTTTTTTACATAACATGCTACACCAAAGACTTACATCAACAAAGATTACACGTTAGTACCATATAATCTGGACTTGAACCCATTATATTATCATTTGCGCAGGTATCATTATTCCATTACGTGTTTCTATGAGCAAATGATTGTGTGGAAACAGCACATACTTTGACAGTTAAAATTAAACCAGCTTTCTGTCTGCGGATTCGCCCGTGAGATGGAAACAGAAATTGCAATATTATATAAATGGAAACATAATTGTGGTTAGAGTTCTAATAGTCGTAAGGAAGTGATTCTAATTGTTATGTAATCTACTTGATGTTAGGAGATAATAATAGGCCATTTAAGTTATCATGAGTAAATAAAATTTTAACGTGGCACTATTAAGTAGGAATATTTCAAAAGGAATGAACCATGGCTAACAGAATGTCTTCATTCAGTATTAGGAGGAGGGGAAGGCAAACCCTTTCTCACGGTACCAGCCGAGGGAAATTTTCTTAACTCAAGGGTCAAAGAACGAGCTATCCACGCTTCCAGTGAACTTGATGGAGAGGCCCCTCTACAGATTAATTAAAAATTAACTTCGGTAATCTTAAGGCTTGGTTTCACCTACTATGCAGAAATTCTTCGTTTTCTGTCATAATTTCAGTTTCATAAGTATTATTGTAAATGTTTAACTATGGAAAATGTACAATTTACTTGTTGTTTAGTACTTTTACATCTAATTTTCACTGTGTGTTATTTCCTGCTTGCAAAAAGGCAAGAAGTTATTGATAAGATGTTATCGACTTTTTAAAACTAGCACATAACACGCAATTAAAATTGAGCACAAAAATATTAAATAACTCGGAAAATGTAAATGTTCTATAACCATACATTGTCAGTAATTACTATGAATCCGAAGTTATGACGCGAAAACGGAGAATTTTTGCAAAAGGGGTGAAGCCGATTCTTAATGTTAGGTGTATGTAATTTCATATAGTGAGATAATCATAAATCAAAGTAAAACTTTGTAAGTCTCGTGAAAATTGAATACACTGTTCGTAGGGAATCGCAAGAGAGGGAGAGAGAGAGAGGGTTTCGCCTAGATATACATGGTCACGCGCGATTGGGATAGGCGAGGACGGATGCCAGCTTGGTGGCCAGGCCGCTCCTCGTTAATCGGATGATCCGAAGAATGATTGGTAGTTTAATTTAGCAATTGAAAGTACACACATTTGCGGCCAGGCTCGAGACTTTGAATCAGTCAGCAGTGATGACGTGGTGACGGAGAGCGAAGGGGTAGGATTTATCGTCGGGTCTAGCTACAAGACACCAGGAGGAACACACTACCCTTTCTGTAGCAACATGAAGCTAATTTGAATTCTTTTATTTTATATTATAACCTTGAAGTCAAACACGGTAAGTGGAACATTAACTACAGTTCAAAGAACGAAGTGCATTACAGAATCGGCCCAATACACAACTTTTATAGATTATTCCTTCTATGTGTATCTTTAACCCACTATGTTTGTTTGTTGTTTGCAGCGTTCATGGGAAGTGATTTTTTTTGCATCTTATGTGTAATTCGGTAGACATGCCGGATGTATTGTCCGACTGTGTATACATAGTGCTAGAAACGCGAGCATATTTATTCGGAAAGTTTTCTTCAATTCCAGT
The DNA here is from genome assembly GCA_002778355.1 of Clitarchus hookeri. Taxonomy (NCBI): domain Eukaryota; kingdom Metazoa; phylum Arthropoda; class Insecta; order Phasmatodea; family Phasmatidae; genus Clitarchus; species Clitarchus hookeri. The sequence goes on along the minus strand of NQII01003759.1, from coordinate 65,901 downwards.
GACCATATTATTATTTGACCGATTTATACGATATTTCGTTTCAGTATCACACATACTTGATGAAAATCTGAGTATATAATTCGCCGATTTTACCCATGTACTAATAACTTGTTTTAGGTGAGCCTTTTTAATCACTATAGTATAGGATATTGGAGGTTGCGTTAGTATTATATGACGCAGATAATTGGGTAACGTGCATCAATTACGCAGTCTATAATGACTTGCGTGCGTTCGTAAGTTATTATGCTGCGTGCGTTTGCTTGTTGGCAGCCACAATCAGTAAGACTGCGAAAATGGAATAAAGGAATGTCGCTCTGCTTCAATACTTTTTCTAGGCTTCGTTCATTAGCGGAAGGCGTCGCGATTGGTTCAGTGCCAACAAGCGCATGCTGTTATTGCAAGTACTTATTACGACTGTGACTGTGTAGGAACTGAGTTATATTGATTACCTGTTTAATCTTAGCGACTGCTGTTCGTGTAGTGCGGTCTGTTACACAAGTAATAAAAGGGCAGATAGTGAACCGTCAGTGAGGTTTGAAATGTATTTCGGATGTGAGTAATACGTAGAATGCGTACTTAAATATTAATGGCTAATATAGACACCTGATTTTCGCAAAAACAGTTCAACGCATGCTAATCCTCAGTATCCTACGTGGCCGAGTGTCGTAGTGAGAATATATTTTGGTTCTTCTTTGGGTCTATCAGATTTAAGTTATTCTGGCAGTGAAAGTCCTTGATTAGCGAGTCAGGCGCCTAGGACACTTAACAATTAAAAAAAATAATCCAATCACGAAAGCGGATCTTAGCTGGAGTGATTTTAATACAACTGGACAGGAACATTTCGCGAAAATAGGGTATCCCAAGCGATTCAGTTCAGAAACTTGAGTTACACACTAATGTATTATTAATATAGATTATCTGTGTTGCCCAGTCATGTTAATCTGCTAAGAGTGAAACATCTTTAATTCGCTTGTTTGTGGATAATTGCGAATGAAGGAAACACAGTGGACGTAGGTGTTTTGACTCCCGTTTTCCCTCATCATTACATTCCTTCGCCACTACATCTACACTTCACCCCGATCAGCGCTGAAGATTTCTGCTGTAATAAGCTGCTCAAATCTTTTAATCTTGTTTCTCAGGATTTATGCCAGTCCGAGCAGAATTGTGGCTATTGTCAATTTCGTAGCCAGTGTGCTTGTGTCCTGGCAGTAGTGGGAGTGACTGCGTTTGACTATACTAGGGAGTCATTAGTGGCCTAAGTGCCATTTGATTATCCTTTATAGTGGTGTCGGGAGGGTGGACCCCTAAGTGCAGGCATTAACCTTGTTAATTGATCTTCCCCCTCCCCCATCCTCATGGTGGTGTGTTGTGATTGGCTGTCGTCTTCCCCTACCTCTCAGGAGCTATTCTGTGATTGGCCGACTAATAAATGGTACCCTTTCGGTGGACAAAGTGCCCAAGCGACATTTGAGACACTTTAAAATTTTTAGTGGGCAGGATTTGGATGAGGTGGTGAGGGGAGGGAAGGATTGTGGTGTTGGATGTATAGTCGGGTCCTCCTTCGTTCGAATCCCATCGAAGGTAATTAAAGCGTAATTATGTTTGTAATTGCATAGTCCTTGGTTCGAATACCGACGAGGTTAATTAAAGCATAATTACGTTTGTACTGGTATAGTCCTTGGTTCGAGACCCACCGAAGGTAATTAGGTGTAGTTTCATAATGATTAATTGCATAATGAACAATTACGAGAGTAATGAGAGAGACTAAGTACATGTACCGGGAGAGCAATTACACACTGTGTACACATGTTTACCCATTGGCTGCCGAAACACAACTGACGGCGGTGTGGTGCTCCTCAGTTCGATTCCTGTCGAGATTCATTATAGTATTAATTGTATATGTTAATTAAATCATAATTTAATTTCAGCAAGTACTTGCAATTTTACACGTCCAACCTATATGAGAGTCAGCAGCAAACTGAACTCCAACACAGAGTATGGCATTGAATAATAAATAAATCAGAGTAATTGAGTATTGAGAGTAATTACACACAGAGAAAATACGTTGGCAGCAAGTATACGACCGCTCAGCTCGGAGGCTGTTCGCACATTGAGTTTAAAACACTAAAATCTTTCATTACACCGTCTGCCCAATTGGACGACATATAAGGGAGAAATATTTTTAATTAATGCAGTCTTCACTGTACATCGTGTTAAAGACATGCGATTTTAATTCCTGTTGTAAAGATCACCTTTAATTCAAAATATGTTGTTTAAATAATAAAAGCCACATAATCATGCTAATATCATGTCGGGATACTTAAACCAAGCACAAAATTCCGCAGAGTCCACGAATTCCCTAGCTCAGCCTCCTTACTGCCGAGCGAGTGGGTTTGCTTCCTCCCCTCCCCCCTCTCAATTTCCGTCTCTCTAAGAAGGGTAGAGTAAGGTACACACATCCCCTCTTATATAGATCGCTCGCCGGGCGGGCGAAGGAACTAGCCACTCCCCCCCCCCCCCCCCCCCCCCCCNGACATTTTTTTTCCCAACACCCCTCTGAAAGCCTGACTGAAGGAGGAGTTGACTACACACAACAGTTCGTGATAATCACATTACATTCCCTCCCTAAACTCTTTTCTACAAGCTGCATAAAAAAATGTGTACCATTCCAGAAGTATTTGTTACATTTTTTCTAATACTTGTTGATTTTGGTTAAGAAAAACATTGTATGTGGCAGACAATCTTTTCTTGATTGACCGAAAATATCTACGTGTTCCCATTGCTTTTAATGACATTTATTCATATATCAAGTTTCAATCACACTAATGGTTGGTTAAAAATGGTATATTTCAGTGTGGATAGCTATTTAATAAAAAAAGAAGGAAGACAGATAATTTCAAACAATTGTACTATACCTTCTTTTAGAATCACACATAAAAAGAACTTCCATACTACTTTCTCCCACTAAACAACCTATACACACGTTTTCTTTGTAAAGCAGTTTTTTCTTCTCAAAATAAAATAGTTCCATTTACAAAAAAAAATCTAAAATATTTAAACAACTTTCATTTTTTTCTTTCCCTAAACGTCCTATGCATATATATTCCTTGCAATAGTTTTTTTAAATTCTTCAACTCAAATTATTTACTGTTTGTAAACACACACAGGCAGATGGTGTGGTAGACAGGCGGCGAGTTAGCAAACTATACTCGCGTTGAACTGGCAGCAGGTTGACGTTGTGGTAGACTGGCGGCAAGTAGCAGCATATACTCGCGCGTTGGATTGTGTGACAGGCGGCGAGGTAACTCTCCCCGCGCAACCAGACATGCGGCGAGTTAGGAAACTATACTCGCGTTGAACTGGCAGCAGATTGACGATGCGGTAGACAGGCGGCAAGTACCTATAATTTAGCAGCATACACTCGCGCGTCGGATTAGGTGACAGGCGGCAAGTATAATTTAGCAGCATACACTCGCGCGTCAGATTGGGAGACCGGTGGCGAGGTTACTAACTCTCCCCTGCTCAACCAGACATGCGGCGTGTTAGGAAACTGGACTCGCGTCGCGAGGGACTCCGTCTCGTTCTCGGAGTTGGGCCAGCGTCTAACAGGCGCTGCGGACTCGACCTCGTGTTTTGCACAGACGTAGTCGCTGAGAGGCGGGCGTGGAGTAGCAGGCAGGCGGATGTGGAGTAGCAGGCAGGCGGATGTGGAGTAGCAGGCAGGCGGGCGTGTAGTAGCAGGCAGGCGGGCGTGGAGTATCAGGCAGGCGGGCGTG
>NQII01003759.1:1663-61607 GCA_002778355.1 Clitarchus hookeri | reverse complement strand
GTGGAGTAGCAGGCAGGCGGATGTGGAGTAGCAGGCAGGCGGATGTGGAGTAGCAGGCAGGCGGGCGTGGAGTAGCAGGCAGGCGGGCGTGGAGTAGCAGGCAGGCGGGCGTGTAGTAGCAGGCAGGCGGGCGTGGAGTAGCAGGCATGTGTTTAGCTGATGTTGCAGAGTATGGATTGTAGCTGGAGGATGGCAGATGGTGCTGACTAGTTGATGACTGGCAGGATACGACACTGTTGAGTAGGCTAATTTACTATAGAGTTTTGTAATGACCCCAAGGTAAAGTCGACACATTATCAGAGTCGATGTAGCGCTTGTCGTCACTTGACAAGGCGACATTGGTAACACGTATGTTGAAGATATCGTGGGCACGCGAACGGAAATGGTATTGAGTTCTCATAACCCGTGATTTTTCCATTAGGCAATCCAAATAATCCTCGTACAGGAGTGACTGCAGCACGTTGGCTTTTATGTCCTTAGCTTTACGCGCACACTGCTCATTCATAACAGTATATGCATAAAGCTTTGGACGTAACCCCACAAAGTCTGTGATGATGCGACCAGCACATCAATCCTTCATAACTCCTGTATCTCTTTGTTCACTAAAGGGAACTTTTGCGTATTATTCGGCGCATAATTGGAAGTTCAAACGGTGTAGCCAAATCAGGGGAAATAGTCTCGTAGACATCGTGACAGTCTACTTGATATAACAGCGAATCGGTATCGCAGTAGAGAAGGTTCATAGCCAGCGGAGGAAATTTTTATGAATGGAATTGCAACGAAAGCCATAATGATATAATTTTGATAAATCGAGAACAGCAACACCGGTATACAAAGTCCTATTAAAAGTAACGGACACTGTGTTCATTTCAATCAGGACTGAATTCTCATCGAGTATCTGCCTTGCCTTGAATGTCGGACGTCCAATCAATTCTGCCGCCCCATATATCGTATCATACCTCGATACGATTCAGATGCCCCTTTCCCGGCGGACATTTTGCATCATCTTTCCATATACGGAATCGTTCATCAATTTGAAAAGCGATTTCTCGAATGCGTTCGCTGCCTGAGCACGTTTTTTCAATGTTGAAATTAATGTACGGAGCCGTCCATGCCCTTTGCTCAAAGCGCAGAACGCGGTGAACAGCATCGAGTTTGGCTCCATATATTAAGTTGTGCTTCAGTGTTTCCCCGTGTACAACATAATTTTTCCGCGGCGCGAGTGTCAANCGGTGAACAGCATCGAGTTTGGCTCCATATATTAAGTTGTGCTTCAGTGTTTCCCCGTGTACAACATAATTTTTCCGCGGCGCGAGTGTCAAAAGCAATATTTCAGTCTTGCGGTTCGGTGGTTCGGTACCGACTGGAGCAAGTGGCAGATATGCTAGGAAATCAAGGCATTGAAACGGAAAATACAGATCAACTTCCGCGAAAGAACTGGTATCACCGGCATTACCCATGTTGGCGAAATACCGCATAGAAAATTCGTCTGCCTGAACACACTCTAAATTACCAATAGGCAACTTGCATCTCACCGTGTGGCTGTACAATTAATTTACGTCGAAGTAACAAATATACTTCTCTGCGACGTTGGGATTGTACTTATCATCCATGTAACTATTATTAACTTGCGCGTGGCTTCTATAAACCTGCGTGATTCCACCCCCTTGACCTCGCGCTATACAAACATATATTTATCTACATCCGTCATCAGCTCGAGCTGCACACGAGTTTTTAATAAAAGAGCCTCCCAAGAGAGGGATGGAGCTGTGAAGTACACTGCGGGGTCCAGACCACATTCTGCCAAACATACGGTCCTGAAATTCTCAAAAATGTCTGCCAACAAACACGTGTCGACACGTAAATACTGCATTGCGTACTCCATTATATTTTGACAGTTGAACGCGTTCCATGCAGATTGAGCATGAGTGTATTACTCATCGCTTATGCCCTCGCCTTTCATTACATTATGAAATGCGTCCTTTTGTGAGAGTTATGTTACAGTTCAGGGTGTCGACAGACTTAACAAAGTCATAAGGAAATACTCCCTTTCTCTGTGCCAAATCAAATTATGCGTTGTCTGGAAACTGTGATCGGGTGATAGCCATCTGTACAGACNCAAATTATGCGTTGTCTGGAAACTGTGATCGGGTGATAGCCATCTGATAAAGTGCGTACAAGTGTTTACAGTGACGCGTTCATGAAATTGAATGAGTCAACGAAACGTAATTACACAACTCACGTACCTTCCTGCGAGTTTTTCCCATGGGGAATGTGATTTACGATTCATTTATAATTATCCAAGGTAGTACCAATCACTTTAATGTCGCCCGGATTTTCGATTACCACACTTCCGTAATGCTGAGTTATATAACGAGGAGCTAAAGGTTTCATTAAAAAGTGGGCATCATAATCATGCAGATTATGAAATACAGCGACAAGTTGATTTTTTTTCAGTCTGAATGGTAAATTACATTTGTTATATGCACGGCCTCTGATTGCGCCCGTTAAGTGGCCATGGTCAATCACATATACTTCTGCGAGCGGCTTATTACAAAATCATCATTTGTCTGAGCTAAAAGTCAAAGGTTTCATTGGAACCGTTGTGCTGCATATGTCTGCAACCCACTTTCGTCAACTCAACTAATTTGGCAACCATCTTATACACACAATCTTCTCACAAACTCGTGGCACTGTGTTAAAGTGGGATCGTAAGCACACACCAGCAAAATGCTACAAGCATACGGAACGTGTTTATTGTTGGTTTTTGTGCCACTGGCATCATTTTGGTGCAAACATGTGGACATGGGTTTCAAATAAGCTTCAGTATCACAGTACGCAATAAACCCCATTCTTTGCAATTTGGCAAACATACTGAACTGAACGTACTTATTTTCCTCAGTCGGGAATGTACGCCGAACAGCATAGTGTCGTTGGCATAAATCAGCATGGTTTGCGAGTTTCTCCTCACTTTAAAAATACTGGAGGCAGTGCTCGCAAACGAAAGTTCTTCTGTGTTCCGTAGTCAACCGATTGAGAAGCAATCGTGATAAATCTTTAATCAAAACAAAATGCAAATGTGCGTAACTACCGCTGGCACGAATAGCTAACATATTTACACGGCGCTCACATCGCACAGGAGAAATGCGAATGGGTACTATACGTTCCTCCCTGGCATTATCGAACATCTCGTCAACAATATTCTCGTACTTGTCTACTACCACTGAGTAGACATTAACGGATAACGGAAATATTATTGAGTTCCTCGAAATGTTTATTTCGTGCAACACGACAGGAGTCGACAACCCCTTCGTTTTCAAAACCCGACGAGGTTCTGGGTAGGAAGACTGTTTGTTGAGATTGTTTCCGGCAGGAAATAAACCCGCTACTACGGCATACAGGAAACATTCATCTGTTGTACAGTGGACGTTAATGCACGCCAACCTAGAGGCAATGGAATTAGGTAGCTTTGTGGGAGAAGCACCTACAGCGAATGATCTGTACTGCGAAACGTGTACGTCCATCTGCAGTATCAGCTTCATCCCCCAGCCACTGCATCTACCACAAAACTCACTAATGTCCGTAGTCAGGCTAGGGACAAATACTTCCTCGTATATTTCACCAACATCGGATGAATGCAGGACGGGTGTGTCTTTAGTGCTGAAATGAAACGTTTCCATGACCATCTCCTCCACCAGGGTGTTTTTAAAAACCTGAACTGCCATGGAGACATAAATCTTAAAAGGTCGGTGCTGTGTTTCAGTAATGGCCAGAAAAGAAACTTTACATCTTCTGAAAAATAATTCAGTGTTCACGTCAGCCTCAAAGCATTCGTTATGTATCCGCGCATCCACTAACCTTCGGCCGAACGAACTATCAAGCTCTATGTATGTCAAATCCCCAGGCAAACCTACATCAACTGAAGAATCAGACCTTGAATGACTTTCTGATTCACTGCTAAAGCACTGACGTTTAACCAAAGGGCATTCCATCGCAAATTCCACTAAATATCGCCTCTAATCCCACCTCGAAGCAACCGATATGAAAAAAAAAAGAAAACAAAGAATTATAGTTACATATAACGATATAAATATACCTGAAAAAAAAACTAATAAAACACAAAAATATGTGCACCTAACATCTAAATATGTATGTATATATTTAAGTTAACCCACCGTGTATTTAACTATATGATCATGTGTGTATATATATATATATATATATATATATTTATTTATTTATTTAAGAAACACGATCTACCCTTAAGAACGATAACTATACCCAAAGACGTTATATACCATGAAGGGGACTCAAATCCCTACCAGGGACACTCCAAATTATCCTAGTACTTTAGATATTACGCTACGAAGCGCCCCCAAAATAAAATTAAGAATACGTACATTTAAAAGTAGTTAATATTAATGAAAAAATACTTACATTTTAAAGTATGTAATATTAAATGATCAAGTATTACTTACATTTGAGGCGTTCAGAAGTCAACCCGATTAAATCTATAAAAGGAAAATTTTCAGTATAAACAGTTAAAGATATGTATCTATAAAAAAAATTATATAACTTTTTCAGCAAATATTGATTAAACTCATTAATTTTCTAATAATCAAGAGTAACTTTTCAGCACTGTATAAAGATATAGAAAAATTTCAATGTCCCTCTGTTAGTCACATTGCCAACTGAAAGGTATTGAAAAAAAAATTCTGAGTGGTTTGTATAAAGACCATGTTGCTAAACAAATACGCACAGACCAAAAGTTATTTACATTAAAAAGTAACCATGTAACGTTCGGCACTTGTTACCTGGCCGATGTTTACATTGCCACTGCAAGCTCAAGGTAGAATACGAGACCCAATACAATTGACGCCGATTAATTAAGAAATAAAGTTCCAGAGTATTTTGTTCTATACTTTGTTTATCATTTGAATAATACAGTTCACATACGAATTTCCAGTATGCAGAGTAGGAACCGTTCAGAGATAAATATACAAGTACAGACCAGCGCCACAGTCGTTTACAGTTTATTAATGTCTCAAAATGTGCATCGAAGACTAAGTTACGAAGGCAGGAGGGATGTTCGTCCCTCCTGGCACCCTAACGACCCCCCACACCGGCGAAAATAAGTTGATAGAATTTAGGTTAAGTTGAACTGAAAAGAAATGTAAAAAAAAGATTTTACGGTCACGGGTGCTTGCCGGTGTGGGTGAAATTCTTCACTCCCGATGCGTCTTCTCACGCCCGATGCGTCTTCTTCGACGGTTGGTTACTTTTTCTCCTTTAGGCGATAGATACCACTAGTATTTATATGTAGGCCTATCGCCCCCTTCTCCTAAGATAAGTGCACGGCATCCGGCATCTGCCAGCACGACATCCAGCATCTGCCAGCAGCGTCATCCAAAACTGCGCTGTGTCCCGCTCTCAACACGTTATCGTAACTGACACTATGCTGCAGGAACTAATCCTGCGCCGTCAACATAAACGGACTTCTCGTACAACAAAACTGCGCCGGAGGAACTAAAATTTGTCGACGTCGCCTGAAAAGCTAAGTAATGCTGACGCTTAACAAAAACTGAAAACTTTCGAAACGAAACGGTAAACGGACTCCTGATAAAATGTAAACAGCAGATGTCCGCCCGATAACCTACAATAGCACTTGTCTGCCGGATAAACAAACTATCACGGGAAACGAGCCACCGCGGCTTTAAACTTTAAACCCGATAAAAATATTACGAAGCTTTCCAAAGCTTCATACACACAAAAGAATTTTACATCAGTGTCCCAAAAAATTAAGAATATTGCGTCATTACAACCATTATTATTGCAAGTCATAAAATTTATATGCAGGGTTTTGGAAAAAGTGTATAAATTACGTCCAAAAATGCAAATTACTCTATTCTGCGCAGGTATGTACTTCAAGAGGTCCATCGAATCTTTCTTTTTTGCCATGGTGATCGGTCTTGATGTGGGATAAAGATTATCATGTGGAACATTATGTGATGAGCCTTACTCACTCATAACACTCTTAGGATAGTTTAAGGATAGGGAAAATAGGGTAAGCTCAGATATTTAAAAGGATTGCGGAAATCATTAATAAAGACTTTACTTGATCTATAGTTAGTAGAGTATACAGCGATATTCCATTTATAATTAGGTCCAACGGAAGTGAGAGGGATGGACTCAAGGATAGTTATTAAGAAGGAGGATCTCATTAAAGAAAGGAACTCACCCTAGCCTCGCACCCGGAACCGCTGTCGGATGCTGCCCCAGGAACCGCTGGTGTCATGTCTGAAGTTCGAAGGAGACGACGACCCCTCTCGGTCGTAGACGTCTATATCACACTTCTCGCCCCACCACGTGACTATTGACGTACTTTGATTTGATTGGTTGCCCTTGTGCGTCGGCGGCGGTCTCTTCCGGGTTGACTGTTCTTCTTACCTAAAATGCTCTTAGATCAGCAGTAGCTCAGCGGATCCACTGTTGCCGAACGTCGTGTGCTTTATTCTCCCCTGATTGCTGCAATCACTCTGTCTGCCGTTTTGATATTCCAGCACTTCTGTGGCGTCTTTGCGCCATTGTTCTATCGTTGCTGAATTCGGTTCCGGCTTGGTGTTAATGAACTCTGTGACGTCTTTCTTAGGTTCTGCTTAGTTAGGAATTTCGCAACGGGACCCAACCGTAACAATTAGCAAGGCTTTCTAAAGGCCATCCGTTTTCCTTTGTCTTTTTCATGTTTCTTTTTAAAAATTGCATCCCTGGTAAGAAATTAATTTTATATTTGATAGCAAATGGTTTGGTCTTCTCAATCCTGATCCATGCAATTTTCAACCAGTTAACTGGTTCACCATCGACATTTTTTTCCTGTTGGTGATAAATTTTTCTAGGGTTTCTGTTGAATAGAAATCTTCATGCTTCATTTCTGTGAGGAAATACTTGTTTCTTTTCCTTCAATCAAGAATAATATCGCACCAATATCTTGGAGAAAATATGTTGGAACTAGTTTTAGCTCTTTTCTCAATAAAAGAAAAATCAGAATCGTTCGGAGGGTAACTGTCTCCTGGCACAATGAAATTTAAGTCAATTGTTTCAGTGCTTCCACTCTGAGTTTGCAGGTATTTCATAAGAAATAGAACACTTTTTATTTTGCGGTTATGGCCGCCGCATGAGTCAGAGTACATGACAATATGTTTAGCATTATTGACATGACCAGTCAGGTGGTTTACAATACAAGAGCTAATTTCCTGCGAACCTCTCGAACCTTGGGTTTTCCGGCCATACATACATGTAAGCTATTTTGTTATTACAAACGTGAACCCCTAAAGCATAAACATACAGGTTTCTCTTTTAGTTCGCTACAGACTTTGAGAGCTTTTGGAAAGAAAAAGCCGTCTGGAGGTAGAAAGTTAACAGGTAGTAATTGTCAGAGCATCTACCCTGGTCCTCTATTAAACATTCTCTGGCATTTTCCGCCTTTCTTAGATGCAGCTCCTTCTCAGTTTCTATTATTACTTTCCTTTCATCTTCGCTTGCCCCTAAAAGTCTATTTTGTAAACCGTCGCACACTTGACAGGTGTCTTTAAGCGGCGGTTTAAAATGCAGATTAAAGTTAGTTGAAAATACATGGTAGTACATTTTTTCTCTAACCGGAGTTTTTTCGGTTTTCACCCCACAACAAGACATATAAATCGTACAATTCTTCTATTGTAAGGTCAGGGTTCGAATATTTTCTGTGATGGTTGTGTGATCTCGTGTAGTGGCTGAAGTAAACAGGAATTGATTTTATGTGATTTACAACATGTGATATGTCAACTTTATTTCCAGGGGTTGACTTTCCCCTTCTATCTACAATACAGCTTACGTCATTTTTAATGCTACAACTATGAATTCGGCCATCAGACACTTGAAATGTTTGCCTAAAGTATCTTACAAACTTGAACATCATCGTTCTTGACTCGGAGACAAAACGAAAAACTGTGACTTCTTGGAGGGTTAGACTAATTAGTGGGTCGACGTCTCTTAATACTTCTTGATTTGATATAACCATTGAGAAATATGTTTTGCTCCCTCTGAGTAGTTAAACTATAAAATGATTTAAAAAGAGTTTCCCTTTCATCTGTTGATATTTTTTCATTGTATTTCCTTGAACACTTACACTCTTTATCGCTTAATATTTTTGCAGCGACTGTATGGCCTTATATAGTTTTATACTCTTTACCAGAAAGTCTCTTTTTCTTCTGACGTGCCCTCTTCCAACTATCAGGGTTTCTTTTACGTTTACGGTCTCTGATAGGCTCCGGGCTAGACATAACCTCAAAATCTGAATTCCTCAACTAAAACATCATTATTATGCAGTTGTTGAACCTCATTAGAGCCTACGTTATTTAATCTGTTAAGGTTTTGACCTAATCTGAATGAAGGATTATTAGTACGTAGATCTAAATCTGAACCTGGAATGTAGTCTGGATTAGAGTCCGTGTTGTCGCCAAAAATGTCACGTTCACTGCAATGTTTACTCATTTTATACTATTTCTTGGTTGAAATAAGAAAGTAAACATCATAAAGGAAGTAAACGTCACACACAATCACTATAAAGTCAGTTCAACAATAACAATAAACAGTTGTACAATAAACATAAGCTGTCATGGAGACATGGAGTTAATCACGTTGGTCACTGAAACATCTGGTAAAATGTTCAGTTGCCAGATCAGATAGCGCATTCTAGCAGCAAACCATTGAACTGTGGAATTAGTCGTATTGGCCACTGAAAAGTATTCACTGATGCAACCCAACCATATTATTACCTGAATTTCTAAAAAACATGCAGTTAGTCGGATTGACTTCTGAACGCCTCATTTAGAAGTGGTTAATCCTCTGCGTAGAACCACCCAGAAACGTAAAACACACAACACGTCGCGAATACCGCACCACCGAAATTCGCGGGACCGAAGTATTCTATAGCGACCGGTGATTCTCTACTGTATGTAACGCGGAGATATGTTCTCGCTTAGAGAGCAGATTTTATTATTTTTTAACCTTCCCTATTTCTAAGTAAGTATTATGTGTACGTCCGAGGTAGGGACGTGTACTAAATGTGTCCTTACGCCTACAGGAGAGGGAATTGCGTGCAACAGGGCGTGTATCGCGGCAGAGAGGGATTGGGCAGCCATGGCCGTATGCTTCGAGAGCTGACGAGAGAATGAGAGTGGATCTGTGTTTCACCTTTTTATAGCCCCCCACCACCAACCCTCTTGCTAAGACAAAAAGTAAATGCGTTCTCGCTGAAAGGCGCACAGGTTTGCGTGCAGTGGAGGCTACAAGAAGTAACCTTTTGGAGCGGGCGACGGCGTGCGCTGAGAGGTTAGAAAAAATAACTCGGGGACGCGGGCGACGACATGCAGGGTTTAGAAAAAAGTACGTGTTCACTCCACCGGGAAGAACATGGCCGCCCCATGAATAATGACTGACGAATAACGAATGCCGCCTTTGTTCACGGCCTTTTTATAACATCGGAATTATCCCTTTGAATAACATGTTGTTCGTTACATAGCGTAAAGTGGTAGTCAGTGTGTCTCGTTTCACACTCGGCTAGCAGACAAAACGTGAATAAATGCATTACCCTTACGAGCGCAGAACACGCCACCCCTGAATGTGTAATTAGTATTAATAGTGTGCTAATATCCTCCGTCCATCTATTTCCCACGACAAAAAGAAATTATTATGAGGGTTCACTAATCTTCCCCTCGTGACTTCAGAACTTTCCCACACCAAACGGTTATGAAAAGGGTTAGGGAGCTCCCCCAACACACATTCACCCTTGTTAGTTTTGTATGCGGGTACTAAAATGTAACGGGGTCGGCGTTTTTCTCCAAACTGGTATTCTAAGCCTTACTCAGAAATGTATCTCCAAAAAGAGATTTTTGTAAAGTCTTTTCTCATTAATAGAAATACAGATATTTTCCGAATAACAGTTTATTAATTATTTAAAGTAAATGTAAATGCAGGTTTTAATTTTTTTAATGATTGTTCTATTACAACAAATATACAGCACGTGTCATAAACTGGAGGATTCACGAAAACATTTTAACACATACATAAAACTCATTACAATAAAATTAACACATCACATTACATACAAAGAACTCTGTTCCGGAGCACAACTAATTACAAACAACAAAACTGATTTAATACTTGTATTTTGCCAAATAAATATTTGTAATGAGATACAGCACCCTAAAAATGGTTACAAACAACATTGGCATTTATTAAAGCTGATAATCACAAACTTTACTGAATTCCAGATACATACAAAATATTTTTAATTTAACAAAACTTATTACAAAACGTAGAATAAATCAACTAATTGCTCAGTAAAATAGAGGATATTTAAAACATGATATGCACATTACCAAGAGAATACAATGATTTAAAACGATTATAATGTACAGAATACAATTAAAGTGTTACGCTGACTAGACAGGTAAATATGAGCAATTACAAAAAAGGAGAGCAGCCTTAATAGCACAGTAAAGCCTCCTTTTATAAAATGAATACTTTCAACCCTTTATTTAAAAACCACTTATAAAATGTAGTATCGGCGGAGGCAGTCAAATGACCCGCCAAAGCTCCAGCGATTCAAATTATAATAAAAAAGTGTAAAAGTTACTATGCCCAATTCGAGAGTCGTGGACACGAAGCATAGTAATAAAAGTTTGAAACATTCCTGGGCAGCAAACAAAACTAGACACCATGGGTTAAAATTGGAAACACACAGCAAAACTAGGGTTTTAGTTAAGCCAAAATAAAATATGGGCCGGCGTCCGAAACCACAATTTTGAAAAAACACTAACTTACCGTATGGCCAAGACAACACATCTATGCCACACAAACATTAAAGACAATAAAAAAAGGCCCAGCTAACATACAACTCGCTGTCCATGAATCTTCGTTTCAAATTGCTCCCACATCACGGCAATTCAGACGACGAAATATAATAGATGGTGCCTCATCACAGCAAACGTCCTAAGGACGACACATTTTACAGCGTAAATCATATTGCAGCTCGTCTGGGACTCGTACAGGCAACAATTGGGCGCAGAATAGAAGGGAATCAAGGTGTACGACGACTCAAATAAACTGCCCCGTTGACAAAAATATTATGACGCACGAGAGGAGGGAAAATCAAGGGAGGGAGAACAGGGGAGGAAAAGGGAGCCGGGCAAAGAGCAAGCCACCACGCAGAGTAGAAATCGATGGTGACGCCTAGCGCGGCGAGCGCTAGCGACGCAACCCACACCCCAAAACCTGTGCTCTGGCGACCAGTCTCTGAACATCATGACACATTATCCATACAATACACAAATACAAAGAGTAGAAAGCTCGTAGACACAGTAGTAGAAAGGTCCAGAAAAAAGATAAACTTCCAAGTTACTCTCAGAACTTCGCGTAGAACGTACGGCAGCAACAATTTACAATATATTTGGAGTGATCAGCTCTTTCACGAGGTCATAGTTGACAATGCAGTCGATGTAATCCCCGAGGACGGTGAGCAGCCAAGTGGAAAACCACTCAGCGCCATCAGAGCGGTCTCTTCTCGGGCACATGGTACAGCATCATGCCAGCAAGGGGGGTTGCGGATGGAGATACCTGTTGAAGTACTGCCTCCTCCAGCAGACGACGCGTACCACATCTCAGCATGACGGCGGTGGCGCGAGGTGGGCTCAGCGTGACTCGGGGGGAAGAAGGGAAGCATGCAAAAAAAAACGATGGATTAGAAAAGGGAATACAGAACAACCAAGATAACACAGGAAAAGTGTTTGGAAAACAACGTGAGAGTACAGAATTAAACATGAACAGCCGAACTGCAGGTATAAAACATAATCATTGAACAATTAATGGCGTTGCAAATAAGGTTTCAACTGAGACGCGTGTGCCTTTCTAAATAACCGGTTTGAGCTGGGAGGCACAAGACAGTGTTAGGACCTAGAAATTTATTTATCTTAAGTGGACCAAGAAACTTTGGTATCAGCTTCCTCATTACATCCTTTCCCATATCTACCAACATATAATTCTTACATAAGACCAGGTCCACTGACTTGAAACTTACTGGTTACCTGCCCTGGTCCATCTTAGCTGTAACCTGCAGCTTTGCTGCCCCGAGCCTGCGGTGGACCTCTTCAAGCAGGCGAATTTGGTCAGTGTCACCAAGAGGGGAAGGAAAAGGGGGAATATTCCAAATATTAAATAATGAATTACTATGCGGACGACCAAGGAAAGAGAGAGAGTGTGGAACTCCCGTGGAATTATGTAAGGCACTATTAAATCCTACATTTATGAAATCCAAATCCTGATCCCACATAGTGTGGTCCTGATTATAGAAAATTGTTAAGTAAGACTTAAAATTCTTGTTAAACCTTTCTACTCGATTACCCTTAGGGTAGTAAGAACTGGAAGTACACTTTTTGATAGCCTAGCGAAAACACATGTTCTTAAATACATTAGAAGTGAAATACTTGGCATTATCTTTAACAATCTCTACAGAAGTACTAAACACCTTCCGCGCCTGATCGCTGAGTGAGTTAACAATACAACGCTTTCATGTTTCGCAAAGGTAACAAAATAACTCATTTAGTAAAAGTATCCAGCAGAATTAAAATACATACATTACTCTTTTTAGATCTAACTAAAGACCAAATATATCGAAATGAACCATCCGCCAAGGACCCTGGGGAATCTGCGTCACAGCCAGCCCAACATTAGCATGCTAAGCCTGCTTACACTTTTTACACAAGTCATACGAACCCACAAAGACAGAAACGTTGCCCCTAAGGCCAGGCAAACTGTACAGCAATTTTATTAAAAGTCTTACTTGCACCTAGCTGTCTGTCAAATACAGAATCGTGAAAGTAGGACAACACCATATGTTTCAGTGACTCGGGTAAAACGATCCTACGAACACTTCCGCTTTTACCAGTAAAATACTGAATACCATTATCTACACAACATAAAGAAGTACAACGCCATTACTCAAGTCCCTTTGAATCTGAACACATAAACCGTCATCTGCCTGGGCTTGACGTAACTTAACAAAGAATTCGGGAAAAACCTGTATAATATTGAGAGAAGCCTCAGGAGCCGCCATCTCGTCCGCTTCAAATTCTACCGGATCATACAGTATAGATAAGGCATCAGCCACCTGGTTTTCGGAGCCCCGGGCACGATGAACCTTGAAATGGAAGCGAGATAGACGTAACACCCAGCGACTCAGTTTGCCGAACTGTTGAGGATGATTAAGGACCCAACTCAAAGCCTGAATATCGATGTTAAGATCGCATTCGTCGTGTTAAATATATGTATATGTATGCATGTGTGTATTTACATTTTAATGACATAATTTACTATGCTGCTGAAGAAAAGACGCAAATATAGTTCCAAAACACTCACTGCTTTCAACAGCTGTACACCATCTGAGAAAAAAGCGCGTGAACAAAATGCCGTTGCATCCCTTCGAAAGAGAACATCCGACGCTATCTGTTGAGTTTTCACGCAATTATCTACTGCTGCCCACTGGGGCATGATATGCCAAAATCAGTGTATCACGAAATAAGGAATACCACGGAATTACGCTACCTTACCCTACATAGTATGTAAATTGGCATGACGCAGTTGTCACAGAACATATACTGAAAGTAAAGTTGCTTAGTAAAACAGTGAAACATATACAGATGTTGTGTATTTAAAATTACAGTGAATCTCTGATTTTCCTTTTTTTGTAAGTGAAAAATGACACACGGTGGTGAAATTACAATTGCGACCGTTGTGTAAGTGGGATGAGAGTAGTCTAACCACTACACCATAGCGGTCTCGTATGTCTGATTAAGTAAACGCAGTCAGCTGCGGGGATTTTTCTAGAAGACTGGTTTGAAAACAGCTCTGTTGACCACGAACCAGGTATACCTTTGACATGTTACGGTACAAGTAAAGCGGATCTCCTAATAGTGATGCAACCAGCAACACAGCAAATGCAAAACTCTTTAAAAAGTACTGTAGAAACTTCCAAAATCTTCAGAAAAATGTGATTTGAGTTTCACATGAAAGATAAGTGTTTATATTTTATTCAGTGTAAAATATGTCACCACAGGAAGTTTCTTTGATAGTTAAATTAATTAATTATCAACGAAAATTTCTATTTTTACCCAAGAATTTGCATATTTCTTCTCTGGATAAATTACAAAGTTAGTTTTAAAAAACATCATCTAACCAGGTTAGCAGTTTTTTCTACGCTTGTATGTGAGAATGTATTCGTATAACATTTTATAAATGTGCTAAAAAGTTAATTTTATGAAAATCACTTACAATACATATTACACCTGTTGACCGGATTATTTATTATTTAAATTATAAGTAAAGTCAAGTACAGCATTTCTTCGCACAAAGGCAAATTTACTAATGTCTAATTCCATATAAATCAACCGCAGTAAAGATAACATGTCAAATAACCCTAAAATATTATAAATACAAACAACGTTATATAATATACCTATGAAGCTGCTGCCTTTGTAGCGCAGTGGTAGAAAGCGGAACTACGTGTAGATGTCGAAAGATTAATGAGCAGGCAGGTCAAGGTGATTATGTGCGTGATAACAGGCGCGGTAATGGCTTGTGAACGGGTTTGGAAGAGGACTGAGTGCCTAGGGGTGGAGGGGACATGTGTCTGCCTGTGTCTCTGGCCATCGTCAAGAGCGTTTGCTGCTGCCTATAAAAATGACAGGGATGCAAATAATGCGATCATGAGCTGCCCACCATTGCCCACCAATAAAAGGTTCCCTTATTATTATGTACATCACACGCATTTCACTCATCTCAGTTTGAAACTGAAATTTGAAACTTTAATTACTGTAAACTTACAAATATGGTGGTTGCCATGCGCAAAACATAATAAAATGTAGGTACAGTACAAAAAAAATTGTCGGACAAGCTTTTGAAGTAACTGCACACACTTATTGATGGGGGGGGGGGAGTGACTGGATGGGAGGGACGCACGCTAATTTGTCTGGCCAGCACGAGTCTCGCTACTCGTTCTGCAGTCCGGCTCTAGTGCATAGCTGCCAGGTGTGTTGCGATGAGGTGATTGTAGGCTCTGCAGTGGTTGTGCGATGAAAGTAAAGGAATCTGGGTACACCGGAAGCGTCCAGACGGGAAAGGCACGAGGTTTCCCTTCAAGCAAAAAGAAAAAACAGAAGAGGCTTCTACTTAGATATCCAGAAGAAACACCGCTAATACAAAATAATAATAGTTATTATATACCATTGTTTCAAAAAATTTTATGTTTTTGTGTGTGCGCGTGAGAGAGGGAGAGAAAAGGGCGTGGGAAATGGCACATGCACAAGTCCACGTGTGTACACACACGCACTCACAAGCAGAGAGAGCTGAAGCCTCACTGTTGGTGTTGGACATATATGCATTTCTTACCCCGGTTGCATTGTAGTTTATTTGTGCAATGCCGCAGTACAGCACACCCGTGTCATTCATAACATGGCCGACACAACTATAAACGCCATGAGTTAGGACCCGGCAAGACATGAGTACATGAAGTTATAACTAGTGAGTTAACTAGTGAAACTAGAACCTTTGTAATGTTGATGTAACTGGAAATGAATTTCACTAATGCAGTTAGTTTGTTATTTTTGTATGATTAAGTGATGGCCGTTTACGGTAAAGTGAGCACTTTTGAAGAAAAATAATTCTCTCCCTTTTATTGCGCTATTTCAGTAGCCACATTGCCTCTGGTATGGTCTCTGTAGAGTTGGGAATTAGTTAGGAGATGTAGTTCCATTTTACAACGTCGAATTACAAGTGTAACATTTTAATCAGTCGAAAGTAATTTTCAAAATTATGTTTTTATTTACTTTATGCGCGCAAGTATACTAGTTAACACATTAGAAACATATAGACATGCATAAAATTTTCCCAGTTAAATTTGACTTGGACATGAATAAAGAGATGAGGTCCTTGACAATGCTGATTTTACAAATGGTGAAAGGATAGATGATTTACAGAAAAATAGATCCTAAGCAGGAATTTCAAAAAGCAACACGGTGCGTGTGTTCCGCCAACATTCTAAACGCGCGCAAAAAGAAAAAAACAAAGTGCTGATTAAAATACGAATGCTGTCTCCATCCATTCACACAATGAGACAAAACACCCGGATAACAGTAAATATAAAGAGAAAGAAAGTGTACAGTAATACACTTTTACTCTCTTTACATATAGGCTTTACATATACGCAATAATACGAGAATCAACTTACCCAATAAAAAATGTTTTCCACTAGATTACAAACATTTTGCTTAATGTTTTGATTCCATAAGCGCTTCTACTGTGATTTCAGGGATACTCACCCACGCGAAACACTTGTTATCATTTTTCCGTTTTAAACACATCCGACTCTTTTCAGTAAATGTCCTACAATGTAAACTTTATTTTCGGAGACTTCAAATCACTCATACATAGAAGCATTAAATAATAAAATACCAAACAAGCCGGAAAAAAATTACACCCAAAAACAATAAATTTTGCAGAAAGTCAAGGGAATTCCAGACGCCATACATGAAGCCGTGCTCACAGTCGACAAAGGTAGTTTTATGGATGCCTTCACATGCCCTATAGTACGGACGTAAATCGCTGTGGGTTTCCACCGTTGACTTCCCGACAACAACTTCTAAACGATACGACACAATGCAGTCCACCGTGCGGTGTTCATCGTTTATTGGGACGTCCCAGTGTGTTCACTGTTTGACCACTGGTCGCACAAAAACGGACTTCAGTCAGCTCGCTACAAGTATCAACTGTGATATGTGTGCTCTGTTCTTCCTGTTTCGAAACAAGTTTTGATTTATTGTTATTGGAGTCTTCAGCGAAATCTGCAATGATATTGTTGACAGTAGTATACCGTTTTCATTGTTTTTTTTTCAAATACATGCTGTAAGATGACGTAAACATCAGTAACGGTTGTCAAAATTGGAAAAAACCTGTAACTAATTTTACAATTACGAATACGTGTTGAAAAAAAAAACTGCGTAATCGTGTGCCATGCTTCAAGATAAAACGTAAAGGAGAAATATGAACAATGTCGTAGATGATTCTTACGTACATACACGTTTCCCACCGTGAACCCGAGCAAATGTTTGTTTACAAATTCTTTGTCTATGAGGCTGCCGTCCGGATTCGTGAAGCGCGGTGCCGACAAGTGACGTATGCAAGGCTATACGTGTACGGGCACGTAGGGAGCTGACGAGAAGGTAAGGCCTGGTTCATAAAAATCGCAATAACGCAAAATTGGCAAAATCGCAACGAAGCAAAATGCCAAACTTGAAATCTGTAGGTAAGTACCTGTTTATAAAAGTCGCAAGGAACTTTTGTTAACAGATGCTTAAATATTTTAGAGTTACACTTCTAGCGTCGTTGCAATTTTGCCAATGTTGTTTTATTGCGTTTTTTATAAACCAGGCCTAAGGAATGCCTTCCCCGCCTGCGTGTATGCATACAGTATATAAAGTACTAGTACAGAGTGGACACTCAATGTTATCCAATTGGCATGCTCTTTTTTTTTTTTTTCGCAATCGCTATAAGAAAACGCTAACTTCACAAACACAAAATCGAATTCGCTGCTCCTTAAAAATTTAATTTACACAAAGTTCAACTCACTTGTGATACTTATAGCTACTCATAACTTGGTAACACAAAACGCTTAGCTATTTACTTGCATTTAAAGTGCATATAGTGAACGAACTTGGTTGAGAAATAATTTGGAATTTTGTTGTTTACAAGCAAAATGCAGCATACCTGCTGCTTTTTTCTTGCTCTAGAAGCTCAAAATGATTTTATTTTAGTTGGAATTTTTTTCAGAATAATATAATTTTACATTACCGGTACTTATTTTTAATTTTAACCAACATAATTCATATCAACAAATTCTGGACTTTTTTGGGATGTTTCCATCGTGTGGTTTGTCTTAACATTTTCTATGTATTTGCGCTTAACAAAATGACTTGGCATTGTCATACGTAAAAAAATCTAAATAAATAATCACTAATATTTATTATGACAGAAGAGCAAAAATAGTTTTAAATTTTCGTGAAACAAAACTGGTACAGTAATAGCATTGGTTGCAACAGAATTAAACAGAATAATTCCAACGTAAGATTACTATTATCTCTGTCCCGCATTATTAAACACGAATACTGGAGTAAATGAATTATTTACTCGGAAACTCACTCATCACACTTTCTGAAGCCAAGCCACACCATTTTTATGTCTATTATGTATACCACTCTGAAAGTCGTGAAATGCACAACAAAGTGTGTGAAAAAGAGTCCAAAAGATAAATATTAATAATTAACACATTTTTTTCTTTCATAAAATTATAATACACAATGCTTAAATTTAAGACGTTTTTAGGTAGGCTAAGATTTCATCAAAACTGTTATAATTCGCTGTAAAAGTTTTGGCCTGTAAGGTTTGATTTAGCGTATAGCGATTGGAAAATGTGTTCAGCCGTGTCTTAAGTGTCCACCCCCTGCGTATATGTACCCGTGGTTCCAATTAACGGCCTACTGCCTTTGTAGTGGCTAGTAGCGTACTGTCCAGTGCTCATGAGAAGGCGAGGCTCTGTGATTCTGGCAGGGGTGGTGAGAGGGTGGGTGGGCCCGATGGGCTGCAAAGTCTCCCGTCGCCTCTAGCCTGTACTACCAGTACTAAAACTATCAGTTCGCAGGGATATTTTCCTTTCATACGACACGCATACAAACACTCTCTATAATGTTATGGTATACGCCTCTATTATTTATTTTAACAGTACCCTTTAAATTCTCCATTTTAGGTGCCCGTCTGCCTGGTGCGCGAAATGTTTTGCATTGTGTTTGAAGTACACATTTTTAAAGCAAGCTATTTATTGTACATATTCGCAATCTGTTCCCGTACGAAAATTAATCACATTTCACAATTGCTACAATTGTTAAAACATCTTTTACATTACCAACACTAATTTGAAAACTTTCAGTATGGCCAAAAACAACATTTTTAAACTGTTTTAACTTAATTTGTTTTACTCAAATACCTGCGAAACAACCATAGTGACCTGAAAATAATTTTGATGGCATAAATTTATGGCGAAAACAGTTAAGATCAGGAATGCATAACTTTAAAATACTCTGAAAGGATATACTCTTACCGCTTACCTCAAACAGTGGATGTTGTTCGGTGATAATTTATTCACTTTCGAGAAGTGGTAGCACCAGTTCCGATTCGGAAGAGGAAAATTCGTCGTCAGATGAATCACTCGAGCCACTGGAGTCACGGCCTAGGCATATCATAAAATTGTCTATTGCGTCTTTCACATGACAGTCCTTTTGCCAGTAGTCTGCTTCTATATTTTGGACATGCGAACAGTATCCTTGCCAGTCTTCTTCAGCGACGGAAGATATTGCTTCCGTCGTGATTTTCATTAGTTTTGTTAACGACAAGTAAGCAGTAATGTTCTTTTCCCGCACTAGTCTCTTTGTTTTATACCATGCTAGTTCAATGGGATTAAGTTCGCACATATAAGGAGGAAGTCTAAGAACCTCGTGTCCGTGCAGTTTTAAAAGTTGGTCAATGCGAAATACTTTTTCAGGCTTCCTGTTCTGCGCAATAGTCGAAAAGCTCTGTTTTTCGCATTTCATGAGTAAAGGGAATGTTGTTATTTGTCAATCATAACTATTTCCTTTTTCACTGCTGCATGAAGAACCATTAAACGGTTCTAAGAACTACTGTTGGTTAACACACCACTTTCAGTATCACTTGGCCAACATTTGTTAAATGTGATGTTGCTATCAACCCAGGTTTCATCAATGTAAATTATGGAGCACCTCTCCATTCTGAAGTGGAGAATTGATTTTAAGTATTTACAACGCCAGTGGACAATGTGCGGTCTTTCCACTAATAGTTTCCGAGATCTGTTACACCGTTTCCTTTTAAGACCCATTTATTTCAGTATCCGCCTGGGCGTGTGAACACCCCATGGAACATCAATTTTTTTCTCTCCAAGCAACGAGAAGCTTAGGACATGTCGGTACTTGTCTCTGTACTAAGTAAAAATCATTAATGACGTCTCTGATTACTCTCCTATCAAATGCGCCACAGCGCACATTTTTTTAATGCGGACGCTTTCGGTGTTTGCCTGGTGTTGACAGCGAACTGTTACAAGCATCGGCACCTTCTTTGCGAATTCTTGGAAACACTTCTCATAGAAATTACAGTGTATTCTGATGCACACAGATTGGATTGAGATAATAAATGCTTTATTTGACCATCAGTAGCATCTTCGTCACAATTATTTATCACATGTCATTTATCATGCCATAATATACCGTCCTGATACGTACGCAACCGACACTAACTCATGACTGACTTCTAGAGAGCTGTTTCTTTTGGGATGACTAGTAGCGAAGGGTGACCCGTTACTCTGACAGCAGTCTTTAAATGCTGGAAGGGGGGAAGGGAGGGTTTGTGGCCCCGACCACCACCCCGCCTGGCAGCCAGGCCTTCTCGACAGCTCCCTACAGTAACTGAATTCGGAGAGCCTTGATATAAAAACATTACAAAACGAAAAAAAAAAAAATTATTAATGTTATGTAGGAAGTAAATGGAAAATTTTTAAGAACAGCCTTTGCTTATATATTTAGACTAATTTTTATGTGGTTATAATAGCATAAAATTTTATTATTATTGATTAAATATTTAAATTGATGATGTAAAATATAGAAATTAGATGGCATATACTGTATATATTTTTTATAATTTTTTAAATACAGATGATTGTTTTATTCTAAGTATAACGATTGCACGTACATTTACAATGCGTTCACTATAAGACCTCGGTGAGAATATCTCTTTTACAATCCACAGACATCTGGCCGACCAAACTGTGACGTCCATTCGAAATCCTATTTGGAAAACTATATATATACATATGTGTATATATACATATGTGTATATTACATTGTGTGTATATACATGTATATATATACATGTGTGTATATATACACATGTATATATATACACATGTATATATACACATGTGTATATACATGTATATATATACACACATGTATATATATACATGTGTGTATATATACACACATGTATATATATAGTTTTCCAAATAGGATTTCGAATGGACGTCACAGTTTGGTCGGCCAGATGTCTGTGGATTGTAAAAGAGATATTCTCACACATGTGTATATATACATGTGTATATATATACATGTGTATATACATACATGTGTGTATAAATCACTGCTCTGTTCGTTATCTTACGTCACTCGTTTATAATAAAATATTTTTCTAAACAGCTAAACATACGAGCGATATAAAGAAACAAAACATGCAACATGCTTCTTTTTAAAGTGGTTTTCACCTTTAATAATAATAATAATAATTTGCAAGGTAAGGCTAGTATTCTGATATTCTAACTTTCATTTCGTTTTCACGTAACCATTATGGTGTTCTGGCATATTTACGTTGCCTTAAATAAGACGAATTCACTGCGTTGATAATTTTACATCACACGTACTATTTATAAAACCATATTTTGTGGTACTGAGGTAAAAGAAAAAAAAAAAAAAAAAAAACTATAATTTAAAGATATATATTTTCGAATAAATAGCTAAAGTTGAATACGCATATCTTTCCTGTTCAAATTACGGTTTGATAGTGCAGCAAGTTAGATAAAAGTTTCTCAACAAAATACGTATATTGTATTCAAATCTCCGTCAGGCTGTGGCTGGAACACTCATTCCATCATTATTCCATAACTTATATCGTTTCCCAGAAGCAGCCTCCTGTATTATTTTCCACTGATTCCTGTTAGAGGCACTTCCACCGATATGTGTTGTTGAGACTGGCTGAGAACCAGAGGGCTTATATTGGTTAGGGTTTATTGTGTTATGTTTTACGTTTCTCTATTGATAGCATACGTGTTCATTATTTCGTACAGATATTTTTATTTTATCTAAACATCTGTACATTTACAATTCATGGCATTGAATTATTTACAGTTATAAAGTAAAACCACCAGAATTAGCTAAATTTTATATTATGTTTGTATACTCAAATCTTTCTTTTCTGTACATCGTTAACAATTTTACGCACTATTTAATTTATGTAATTAATTTCTAACTTATTTCAAACAAAGATATTTACACGGTACCCGAATTTCATAGACATATCTGAATTTTTACGAAATGCTCGTGAGAGAAAATGTCGTGGTATTTTAATGTTACTTTCCATTAACATCAACTTTAGTAATAAAACATATGTAATTGCATTACCAGAAAATGCGCCAAAAATGCTCCTGAAGGGGTTCAACCAAATGATATAATCGTGGATAACTCCTCAAAGACACAATAAATGATTCCTGAAAGGGATGACAAGTTCATCAGAAACATGTTTGAAAATCTCGATGTATTTTACGACGCACTTTTAGCGCCAGAGCTTTTAGATTCTAGGAAACAGCGGAGCATGCCTCTGCGAAGTGTCGCGCCAAAACCTGTTGAAAAAATGGAAAGAAAAAGGTTTCTCCTGCCACACGAGACTCACTCGTTCCGTGTAACGCAATATCCTTCTTTTATTTTAAGTATGCAATGTTTTGTAACATTAATTTTATATGAAAATGACTTTTTCAATATCAGTTATCTTTAACACGCAATGTAAGATCTCTCAACTCCAGGAACATTTGTTGTGTGCTATAATAACAAGCAATAAAAATTTTGCTCTTCGAAGAAGTGCATTATTTATTGACATTAAAAATATTAATAGCTCTTTCAAAGCAAAATAATTCAGTAAATTCATTTCCACAGAGTTATTAGCAAAATAATGGCGTAGAAACAGAGAAAAAAAGTTGGTCTGTGCCCTACAAATTGAAAAATTCTTATTATTTATTACCATATGGTTCACAGGAAATTCTACATTTTGTAATTTACAGTTTATTCTATTTCACGAACGAGTGGACCTTTCTGCCAGCCAGTGTCTAGTGATGTACCATAGCTGATATGAACAATATCTAACCTAGAACAACTTAAATCAGCCGATGCACGTCACCTTACTACAGCTGCATTAAACATAGCTCCTTGAAACATTGTACAGACTAAACGTAACGTACACGACTTGTAGATGCATGTCACCACAAATAACGGCCTCCTTCCAACTTCCTAACCTAGTGTTAAACAACAGCCACGGGTGCCATCCCAGCTGTGGCACGGTAACAGACTCAATGTGTGAGTGTTTTCATGTAGGAAATAGATGAATTGATGTAGTATATCAAGTGAAAAAAAAATTATTATGTAAATAATGATAACAATACACATTTTGCTTTCCATTGCGTGTTAAATGTTTGATAATATCTTTCAAAACATTCAAAATATAACTTTTTTTCTTCTATATTTTAACTTTTACGTAAGAGTGGTTACAATCCCGAACCTATCATCAGACCCTATTCTTTATTTCTTAATTCCCTTACGGAAGCTTCACGAAGTATCTCGTAAGTGTATGTATTTTATATTCAGTGTTACATGGACTGCGTGTTAATTTCCAGACAATTTACACATTCTTCAGCAAACACAACCTCTGTTTTTATTGCACAGTACTGGCCCACATAGTTGCTAGAAAAGGATCAAATCATTTGTCATTTACAGTCTTACTGGTTCATTAAATTATTTAGTTGTATTTTTATTCAACAACAAAATAAGTAATATATTCTTTCATGCCACATTAAAATACTTTCGAACCAGACGGCTGCTACTTTCCAATCAGCGAGAAAAAATTCAACTCCAAATTATTTAGGGTTATTTACTTCCTGTTTATAAACAAAAGTTATTTTAGTATTAATTTTTTACGTTCCATATTCAAGACACGTTTTAAAAGTTTCGATATAACTATTTTAAAAATGCCTTCAGGCTTATTTGAAAATTTTGAAAGACTGAAAATGTTACATCTGATACAGTGTCTTTTTTTGTGTTGTCAGATGGCTATGTCGGAAATTATATTGGTCGGAAACATACATGCACACATGGTCTACGTACGTATAGATGCAGACATAAGTCCATATAGGTATCGTGCACACCTGACACACATAATATACATAAGAAAACACATACCACATAAGACTACCTCTTCAAGAAGAATGAGCTATGCGAAGAAAATTAGCATGCGATAAAAATACGGCCTTCTTTCAGCGNAAAAAAAAAAAAAAAAAAAAAAAAATGCAGTTTTTGTTAGGCAGTGAAAAAGTAAATTGGTTGGTTCGTACGAGTCTCCTGATTTAAGTAAATTTTTAAATTTTCTATCTACAAAAGGTTTGTAGAACTATTTGTTCTTCAATACAGTATTAGAGTTTGCCTCATGTAAGTTGGCGAGATTTTGACAGTTCAACGAAAGTAGTGCCAATGTTTATTTTTTTGTTTATACATACTTTCGCCATCAGCTGGTGCGTCAAGTGGCGGCTGTATTTTTTATTAACACGCTGTCAACTAATCTACTTGCCATTGTACTGTAATGTTAAACAAATTTCATAATATTTTAGACTGACATCTGTCTAAAAAAATTCATAAGTTATAAAACCTCGTAAAAAATTAAATATTTGCTAACTCTTTTTTAATTTGTCCGAGACAGCGAATTTGGGTTAACATTTGCGAGACGGTAGTTGTAGCTATTATCTCACTTTGGACGTCATATCTAATATAACTGGAACTAAAAGTAATTAGAGAAATT
Source organism: Clitarchus hookeri (assembly GCA_002778355.1). Lineage (NCBI taxonomy): Eukaryota > Metazoa > Arthropoda > Insecta > Phasmatodea > Phasmatidae > Clitarchus > Clitarchus hookeri. The sequence goes on along the minus strand of NQII01003759.1, from coordinate 36,794 downwards.
TGATTGACAACGCACTTCTATTCGCCAACAATTCACCAACGACTATTAATTGCAATGCAGTAATTCGGTTATTACTGATAAAAAACAATTCGAGTTGGAAATATGTGACGTGGAATAATGAAGAATTGCTTAAAAACTATTCACGCATGCCACACTTTCTTCATTTCATTAATACAATATAGTAACAACACGGAAACAAGGAAATGGGTTTTCGGGAGAACAATATGGCGTAAAATTTACGTAGACGAACGATTACCGGCTGAATAGAAATTACTAGTACTCAAAATCGCTGTACACGAAATATATGTTACTTTAAAAATTACGCAGAGTGCACGGAAAAATAAAACTATTGGTATCTGTTCGTAAATTTGATATACGTCACACACTAAAGCTATTCTTTTCTGGCTGGTAATGCTTCAGGAAAGAACGGATAGATGGCGCGCATAGCATGACAGAGCGGGTTTGAGCCGTCTGCATTGCTCAACAGAGAGCAGCACGGCCTGCCTCTTGTTCCCGTTTTTTTCAAAGTTGACTGTTCTTCTATTACTTGCTTGGAACGTCACGAATTTGAAATATATTTCGTCAAATTATTATGAAAATATATTGACTATATTATGCAATATTTCTGTATGCTTTTGGAATTAATATCCAGCAGGTATGGAAAGCATGGTTGGAGACGTGCAAAAGGTTTTGAAGTGGCGGTTCATTTGGATACGGATAGTTTTATTGTGCATTTCATTTTGAATGCCTATACATTACTACTTTATCACGAAGTTTACTTTGTAAAACTAACAACCACTGTTTTGTGACCACGTAAAATAAAATGTATTAATGAATCTAGGAACCCTTTCTTATCGCATATTTTCTGCTTGTCTAATGTGCGGCGGTAGTGCACTCAGAATAGCCAACATAATATTATATTTTGTTCGTTCGTGCATCAACTGATACAGGAATTTGTAAATGGCAGTTTGTTTGTTTCGTATACGTCAAGTGCCACTCACTGACTGTTAGAATCTTGCCAACTTATATGAGACAGGCTATAGCTTGGCTCTTTTATCCCGTTGCCCTAAGAGTGGTTTGTTGTCTATTGCAATTTTCTTTAAACCGTTTACGTAAATAACCGCCTGCTTTTCATGTAACGTAAGAGTAACTTACTGAACAAATATGTTAACATACTTTAAAGTAACAACCTGTTACTTATGTCTCCAAAATAAAAATTATATATTCAAGTCCCACGTGTTTGCTGAGGTATAACAGCTCCGTTTGCACTTCACCAAATATTAACATCGTACATTATAAATAGAGGCAGTTATATTTCGCGAAAACATTTCGAGACAAGATACAGTCCAAAGCACTGTAGGGTCGTCCAGCTTCTTTGATCGGCTAAAAAGTGTTCTGGCTCGTGTTAACCGTTTGCGCACGAATCACTAAGGCTCAGTGTCGGAGTTACTTACTCCTGAGTGGCTTGGTCAAAGACGGACGCGGCACCAGCAGCCAATGGAGTTATTACTACAGCTGAGGTGGGTATATAGTATTGAAGTCTACTGTGTGCTCGGGTTTTTACGCGAAAAGTCACTGACCCTAATTAATAAATAATAACCCTAATTCTTAACTTCTACTCATTATTATGCCCGGGATAAAGAAATTAATTTTTAAAGATAGAGGTAAACAAAAATTACAAGTAATACTATTAATTTATGGGTATTTTGTTTGGTGGCGAAGTTAAGGCAGCAGGCTTGTCTTACACTTACCCACTTTTAAACCCCAATATAAACTTTCGATTTATAGTGCACAGAGAAAAGCGAAGCGTTACGGACACTAACTGCAATACAAAAAGTTCCGGAAGTTCCGGAAGTTTGTAGTGACAAATTTTTCAGAATACTATTATAAAGCTATTTTACACTCACATTTGCCGATTTAAAATATAGCAGTTTATATTTGTACGTTAAAGCTAACACAAGTAACATAGGTTTCTCGTTAAATATTCCTAGCCATTTAAAGTGTAACACTTGCGGCTTACAGAATGAATATTGTTTTAGTGCATGATTTTGTTCAGTAGGATGCTATCGTCAACTATACAGTACATCAAATAAAATCATTCGTTGCTATCAAGTGTTTAGCAAAAATTTTCATGTAAAATGCATATCAAAATATTAACAAAATTCATATTACAACGTTAGAAGTGCTACTGTATCGGCAGATTACTAAACTAAAAAACGGGCCACCTTTTTAAAAACAGTTTCAATTCTATATAGGAAAATTTTTTGCTAACATTACATCATTACGAAACAAGATCTTTGGTGTAAACATTATGCACTAACATCGTGAAAAATGATAGAATTCTTGATCAATTTCCCGGAAATAAACACTGCCAATATAAGTTTCATTATCGAATGAAAATATATTCACATTCGTTCCTTTTTGCTCATCAGTAACTTACTTGCCGTTTGACACATTACAATTTCGAGCAAACACCTCAATCGGCGTATATAAACAAATGTACACTTTTATTGCTATTATTTTATATACACGTAACAATAACTAATCTTATATGCTCCCAACCACTGTAATGAATACTGAAAGGTTTACAAACATGTATTATTGGCTTTCCAAATGTGCATATCTTCCATACTGGCATCTGTGTTGTCATACCCATGCTCGGAGTACTTCTAAACCTCGAACAAATCGTTATCGCAGAGAGAAATCCACTAGAAGCTCCGGATCATTAGAGAGGTAAGCGGATTACCTGGCACTCGGTGATTCCAGGAATGGCTGAAAATGCTGTCTGTAAGTGAAAGTGTTAAGGAGGGGGGGGGGATACGACTGTGGTGCCATCTAGCGGATGGTTTGGAAGTATTTATAAATCGGCTGGCAGTGCACTCTGTCGACACAGAATCACACTACCTCCCACTTGACTTTTAACTGCGCCAATAGAGTGGTTTTACTGGAAATATCTAATTTTCACTCTTCTTGGCTAAACACAGAAAGGGTTTGTGCCTTCGCAGGTTGTCTCCCAGACGGTAGTTCTTACTTCGGCCGTAATGGAAAATATTTACAACTTTCAACTCTGTTGACAATTCATTAATAAATTCATACTCAGGTGCAAGCTCCAAGCGTTTTGTGATGGATTTTGTGCTTATTTCAACAAAAATGTATATGCATATCGTATTCGCGGTTTCTTCACACTTTTTGAATCTAAAATTTGAAAAAATCATCCCATATATTACGATTTTTGGTTTTTTCCCTGTGTGTCATGTATTACAAGAGTTTTATACTTCTGTTAACATAAAAGTGCCTATTTTTAAATTAATTTTTTCTTATTTTTTATCTACAAATAATAATATTTCATTTATAATCAAAATGAATACAACAAGGAGAACATAGGTGTCTTGGTATTACCTAGTGATAGATAGTTATCATGCAAAATATTAGTATACACTGAGTTCTCATTCTTACGAACTAGCTTTTCAGCCAATTCGTACGTGAAGAGTATGTTAATATGAGAGTATGCTGGGGGCGTATCTCAAATAATTACTCATTATTTGGTAGAGCACAGAAAATAGTATAAGGTTTATTACATGCATATTTTATACATTAGTTATTTAAGTTACCATTGACTGGGGGAGCTTTACATTGAATTTAATATTATGTTTATTATTACTTCACTCACGCCATTTTAAATAACCCTACTTGGAACGTCATCACCTTGTTAATGTTGCCGGAGGCTGATTTACGGCAGACGGTTAGCGACGGCCGGACACCCATCTTCCTGGTCTGCTTGGCTGGTAGGGTCGCCCAAAGGACTAATGATGAATGACGACGACGAGACGGTTAACGACGGCCTATATCAAGCGCGTGGTTCTGCGGCCGCGCTCAGTGACCGGTGGAGGGGATTTCTGCAACTGTCGACGACCAAATGGTGGCGTTGCAATCCCGCTCGTTTATGTTTGAAGGTGTGATCAGGCAAGCCGTTCAGCTAAGGCCTGACCACACCGTAACAATTCCCCCAATGTTCACTAGCGAGATGCCCTCATCTCGCCCTAGAGTCCGTGTGGATTATGTAGATGTGGTAGTTGCGGGGTTCATGTTGTGGCAGTAGGAATATGGATCGGGTTGAAGTCCTCTTCGCTACGGTAGGAAACATTTTGTGAAAGGAATTAAAATAGACGGATAATTGAGGTATAAGGAACTGCCAGATGCCTTCGTGCAGTCCTCGGGCAAGGTGGGCCGGTCAAACGCTGGGCAGTGTGTTTACAGCGGCCTTGCGCGCCTTGTACTTGTATTTCCGCTGGGTGTGCAGATCGTCTTCCCCGCGAGCACGGCAGACGCCTCGCAGGCGGTTCGCGAACGCGTCAGCCTTTCTTCAGTTTGTAAGTCTCTAGCCCTACTTGGCGTGGTTTGTTACCACAATGATATTTAAAAAAACATTTAACAATGAAAAGAATTTAAATTCTGTAAGTTAACTGCTCTTCCCGTTACAATTATTGTGTTTTGTTTGTACAGAATGTACACTTGCTGGAAATAAATACACGTTACAGCACTGAGAATTGTTACATACTAAACGGTGCGTGACGTCACTGGGTTAAGACACTGATGGGATGGTATCGAAACGTAGAATATAATTAAATTAATTATTGTAGAAATGCAAAAAGAAAAAAATGTCGCAGCTGCTTTTTAACTACGTTTCAATACTTAAGAGGGAAGGAGAGAAGGGTATACTTATACTAACAATGTTATGAAATGTATTTTAAAACATACTATTAGTATTTTGAAATAGCGAAAAAAATATTTTTTTTACAGAACTTTTGTGTTTAAGCTATAAAATATATATGTAATACTAATAATTTAATATCTGCCAAGAGTATGTATTGCATTTTACAAACAAAATTAAGATCGCCACTTCTTATTGACATCATTATTTTTGTCTACTATGGCCATTCTTCAATGTGGTTCGTAAAAAATAATTCAGTTGATAGTATTTAAAAAATGTTTTATTCTAGGTGCACGTAATATGTGTTGTTGTAGAAATGAAAAATTAGTTTTTTTTTCTCCTCAGTTATACTGTATAATGTGAAAGATTGACACCTACTGGAGGCCTCCTGTGAGTTATAATATTAAATTTGTATTGATGCTTTGTGTTATGTTGGAACTTTTGAGTAAGTAAAGTTTATTATGTACGTGTTAGGTACCTGCAGGGTGCGGTGTGAGTGCTGTATGTAAAATATGTGAACCACCGCTGGTTACCTGTGAATATTTTTACGTAAGACTCGCGAGCTGGGTAAGCGGTAGTGCTGATGGCCGTGAGCGCGTTGTTGAGGTTGTTGCGCGTGACGTCAGGACTGGTGTCACATGGGCGTGCGTGCGGCGACCTCCGTAGGAAGGTTGGTTGAGAGGCGCGTGACCTCACTGCTGGTTGCTATGGAACATGAAGCTTGCGGTACCATTGTTCTGAAACTCACAATGAAATGTATTAGCAGAATGCCTGCACAGTTTGTCAAAACATCTTATATAACATTTCTCTTTAAATAATTAAATTGACCCTAATAGTTATATGGCAGATTATTGTTATCCAAAATGAATTGGCTTTTAATTCCTGATTTTATTATATTTACTTGGGTGTGGTGTAGGGATGGGTGGGTTGTCCGACCTTAGAAGTTTATGTATTTAAACGCGAGTTAAAGCTCATTTATTTTTAAACTGTCGTCAATTGTTCTCTCGGGCGTTATATGAATACTAACTGGTGTTACAACTTTATGGTTACGTTACGCTTGTAAATCTAGTTCTTAGTTATTGCCTATGTTCATACAAGTTTTTTTTCTTTTTTTTTTTTTTCAAATAAATTATTTTAGTTAGCTGTGTGCGCGGATAAACTCATAATTATAAAAATGTTAATATGTACGCTGGACATCAACACATAGCCTAATTATTATATAATTACATTGATTAATAAAAAGTTAAGGTTGGAATGAAAAGTAGCAGAACGTATAGTATGTTATCAAATCCGAGGGACGTAAGTATAACATAACGACACTTATTACGCAAATAGAATATAGTAGAGAGGAAAAGAACATATATGAGCAATTAAAGACCGAATAATTACACTTCTACTTTCACACAAAGAGTTTGCATACAGGGGTTGGGGAAATCTGCACTCATGACATGACTTACTCCCTGGAGGTCAGAAATGAAAGTACCCTCGTGATATACTTTCAAAGTACTGTGTCTTGAAGAGAAGATCACAGCAAAATCCAATTGTGCCCCTACTGCCTGACCTCTCTCATGGCTAGTAGAGCACAGAAAAATAGTCCGCTCTGGTCGTGTCACAACTCCGCCAGAGGCCCAAAGATTGCTCCGCGTCTCACGCGAAACGAAAGGTTTGACCTCCTGAGTAAGTACTCCTTACAATTGGGTGGATGTGGGTAAACCGTGAACGGACAAACACAGTCGAAGTGGGTGTGTCTCCGGCACTATTCCCATTTCGTTAAATACCCTTGGCATTGCACACAATTCATCCTTCTCACGTCAGGTTCAGCAGTCTGCGCATCAAACAATACAGTATGACTGGCATGGCGTGTCGCTAGCACGTCCGAAAGCCACGAGGATTGGCTAAGTCCTCGGATCACAGAAATGCGTAAACCCAACGGTATTCATTCTCCCCGTTTCTTTATAGCACAGTTTTGTGGGAAATACGTGAAAATATTTATAGTATGAGAAACTTAAAACTAGAATATTAAACTTAAGTTTAAAGGCGGATGTGGCGGGAAGAAAACTGCTTGGCGTGCTTTTGCACGTTGCTATGCAACACAGCGGCTGTCGAGCCGCGGAGAATGTTGACAAGGTAATGTGTCGTCTCGGCAATTTCTAACTGCGTGGCGTGCGCTAGCATGCTGTTTTTTTTTTTGTTCGTGCCCAGCGGCGCTCCAGCCGCTAGGAAGCGCTGACGAGGGAATGTGCCATCTGGGCACTTTGGACAAGTCAACGACATATTGTCCTTCCGGTTGGCAACTCGTACCGGAATACGGGCTTTCTATCAGCGTACAAAAATTGCCATACTTAACTTGCATTCCTTATTCCTAAGAATTATATGAGAAATTTCTTAAATCTATAGTATGTGTACTGAGAGAAAAGTTGAATAAAACATATATTTATTTTACTTTATCTGCGCACAGTAACAGCTAACGACGTACAATATGGTGTACGGCACGGAGTTTATTAAATTAGCAGGAGTGGAAAGTTACTGTACTGAAAATGCTTACAGGAGTACGAATTACTATCACCGTAATAGTTAAATTGCAAATAACTATATCCAGCGCACACAGGTGACCTATATTTTAATTTATATTATTAGCTTGGTAAAACAGAGATAAATTGTTTACACGTGAATATACGCAACTAGGGACTTGAGGTTTACACGGAAATTCTTTACATTTTAATAACGTTTGTTAATTAAGTTTCAGCTTTGTATGTTTAAAAATGGGGCCGTAAAAGGCAAATTAATATTTAAACCTAAGGCATTTTGAAAGTAGACATTATGACATTATTTTTAATGGACAGCCACTTTAAAGTTTTAAGTTAAAAGCGCACGTGGCTGAAAGTTTGCTATTATTATTACGGAAACTAGCGTGGGTGGGTGGGGAATTTATTTAAATGGGGGTGGATGGTAGAGAATCTGATGCAAGGCAGCGAGAGGGTAGGGAGGAACCAAGCCTCCACCATTGTTACGAACTAGCTTTTCAGCCAATTCGTACTTGAAGAGTATGTTAATGTGAGAGTATGCTGGGGGCGTATCTCAAATAATTACTCATTATTCGGTAGAGCACAGAAAATAGTATAAGGTTTATTACATGAATATTTTATACATTAGTTATTTAAGTTACCATTGACTGGGGGAGCTTTACATTGAATTTAATATTATGTTTATTGTTACTTCACTCACGCCATTTTAAATAACCCTAACCGGAACGTCATCACCTTGTTAATGTTGCCGGAGGCTGATTCTACGGCAGACGGTTAGCGACGGCCGGACACCCATCTTCCTGGTTTGCTTGGCCGGTCGGGTCGCCCAAAGGACTAAAGATGACTGACGACGACGAGACGGTTAACGACGGCCTATATCAAGCGCGTGGTTCTGCGGCCGCGCTCAGTGACCGGTGGAGGGGATTTCTGCAACTGTCGACGACCAAATGGTGGCGTTGCAATCCCGCTCGTTTATGTTTGAAGGTGTGATCAGGCAAGCCGTTCAGCTAAGGCCTGACCACACCGTAACATCACGGATGTGGTGAGTTGTCACTTTAGTGTAATTTTCTAGACTTGGTTAAGCTTCGCATGCATTAGGCGGAGGAATATACTGGAAGAAGAACTTAAGTAAGGCTTCAGAAAAGTGTGAAATAACTGTGAATGGTATATAGTTCTGTATTTATTTTTGGTATTCAGCAACTTGGTGGTTGTTTTGGAAATTTCGTAACGTCTTAGTGATCAGGTTTTGAAACTATTTCCTCGACCTTGAAATTTTAGGGTGATGTTTGTCAGTATTTCTTTATTTTTCTATTTAAAAGTCGTACATACTTGTAATTTTTTGTTTCGCTTAAGGTGTTTTTTACTTTTGCCTTATGGGGAAGAGGACAATACTTTTTAGTTGTGAGGAGCGGAATTTTTATCTCCAGTTTTAGTGCAATCAACGTTTTCCTGTAAAATAGCAAGCCCATTGTTAGGGTGTTGAGTGGCGAGGACTGTTTGTCTGCAATTTGTATATTAGCTGGCCTTCATTTTATCTCGTGTGAATCCCCATCTCCGTTTTGGGTCGCTGTTCCTTGCTCGTTTTATGGAGGTGCTGATGACCACAATATTAAGTGGAATACATAGTAGTGTTGTTACAAATGTAAGATTTCCCACATTTGCGAATGCGAATATTCATCTCCAATATTCGCGAATGCGAATGCGAATATTGGTTTTTTCAATATGGCGCCCAAAGCATGCGCCCACGAACTCACATATTGACCACGCGTTTAGGACCGGCCATGTTTAAACCGAAAGTAGCCGATACTGCACGAAGTAAACAAACCGTGATTGCTGGATCATTAAATTAAGTTAGCTGCTAATAGTTTTTTTTCGTAAAGATTTGTTTTGAGGTTACTTACATTTATTTGTTTAATTTCTATAGAAAACATCGTTAAATTGTTACAAAGTGATTAATGATATTTAAACATGGGTAAGTCGTATGTTAGCGAAGTTTGGACTTATTTTACAATATGTGATGCTGAAAATGTGGATTGCAAAATATGTAACAAACAATACTCGCGCAAAGGAAGATCAACTAGTGCTATGAGAAATTACCTGGAAGGTATGCATAAAAATGAGTATAATGAATTTAAAAAACGAGAAAATGAAAAACGGAATGCTTCTACAACAAATGCTTTGGCGTTCTTTTCGTGACAATGTACTATAACCGACCTAAAACAAATGACTTTGATTGATTGCGTCGAAAAAACTAAAAAGTGGGATAATAACAACGCCAAGTCTGTGGAAATTGACAATTTAATAAGCGAAATGATTGCTTTGGAGAACTTACCCTTTAGTTTCGTGGAATCCATTGGATTTGTCAGATTGATGAACCACCTATGTCAGTCGTATAATTTAAAAACTCAAAAACATTTGACTTCGTTTATATGCGAGAATTTCTACGGCAAGGTAAAAGATAAAGTTTTGGAATTACTCAAATCATTTGAAAAAATGGCGTTTACAACTGATATGTGGTCTGATTCTTATTCAGGAGTATCGTTGCTGAGTTTTACATGTTACGGCGTAACAAAAGAATTTGAAAGGAAAATTATTGTGTTAAAAGCAGAGGTATTTAACGATGGCCGACATACTGGTGAAAATATAGCTATAAAACTTGAAACCATGTTGTCATTATGGGAAATACCCAAAGAAAAAGTGCAATGCATTGTTAGGGATGGTGGTACTAACATGAAAAAAGGTATTTCCTTATTATTCATTAAAGACATTAATTGTTCATCACACCAAATTCAACTAGTTGTCAATGAGGGGCTTAAGGCACAAGATTCCGTCATTGCAGTGATTACAAAATGTAAAAAGATGGCAACTCATTTTCACCACTCAAATATTGCTCAAGATGAACTTGCAGCTCTACAAGAAAGGCTCAATCAACCAAAGTTTAAGATTATACAAGAGTTTGTTACAAGATGGAATAGCAACTTTTATATGTTGGAGCGCATTTTGAAAAACAAAGATTCGTTGTGTCTTTACGCTTCCACAAATAACAAAATTTCACAACTAACTTGCCAAGAGTGGATTATTGTGGAAAAACTAATTACTCTGCTCAGGCCTTTTGAAGAAATTACAAAATAACTAAGTGCAGCCAATATTTACATATCTTCAGTAATTCCATTATTGGCCACCTTGGAAAAGGTAATTCATAAATTTGATGCGACTGACGAATGCATTGGAAACACGATTCTTGTTCTAAAACAAGAATTAGGTCACAGATTTTCTTATTCGGAAAATGACGTATTGTTTGCTACTGCTACTTTCATTGACCGGAGATAAAAATTTTTTAACCAAAGATCAAGTTGTGAAAACTATTTTAGAATCCATTGGAAACGATGAATCAAGCCTATCTTCTTGTTCAAATTCTAAGCGTGCCAGAATGACTAATTGTGGGATTGAAACCTCGGGATCAAGTGCCTGTCTATCAGGGAAATCTACATCTTTAAGAGACACCATGAAATTGCTGTTGGATTCCAGTGAAAGTGAAGGAGAAAATGACAGTCCAAACTCTATAAAAGTTTTGATTAAAAAACTATCAATGAATATTTAATAGATAAACGTGTGGAAAATGATGTAGACACACTTACATGGTGGAAGGTGAATAATAAGAAGTATGGTATTCTTTGTCCCATAGCCTGGCAATATTTAGTAACACCACCCACCAGTGTACCTAGCGAAAAAGTTTTTAGTGGGCAGGTCTTTTTTACACACCCCACTGAAATAGGCTGCAAGGAGAAAAGGCATCAAAACTTTATTTTTTAAGTTTAATATTCCTCTACTACAATTTAATTACTAGGTGTTTTATGAAACTTACATAACTTACTTGAGTATATTTGGTAATTAAATTGTAACTTAATAACTATTATATTTTTTATAGTTTATCTATTATTATTTTGAATTCAAGAAGAAATGTTAAATGGTTGTGTTACAAATAATATAACTATAATCAAAGTTAAAATTATCATGTTAATTTGAAGAACATAATTTTTTGTTTTAATTAAAAAGAAGAAATGTTTTCGTTTCCTTTCTCAAAAAAAGAATTGTTATCTTCATTTATAAGTAGTAGATTTAATGTACAATATGATTAGATACAGAAATTTCTAGTAGATACCTATCAAATTGCATTTGTGTTCCCACAAAAAATTTAATTTTAAGTGGATTAGTTTAATTAAAAATGTGGTAACATATTTAGCTCCATTGTTTTGTGTATAAGAAGTTCGAAATTTATTTTTGTTTTCGTACAATATATATTTTAGTTTGCAAGTTTATGTAAATAACTACCTAAATTTGATTTTTGCTTAGATAAATAAGAATAAAAGATTATTAAAAGTGCCTGTATGTACCTAATGAGTAACATCAAAACTGTTCCCCGATTGAAACGTTTTTATTAAAATACAAATACCTAAATAAAAATATTATAAATTTTAGCAGTTGCATTATTATTTCATAATATTTTCATTTTTCATTGCCAAATACATTTGCTACATATTCGCGTAAATTTTTGCGAATACGAATGCGAACATTAAAAAACATGCGAATATTCGCGAATGTGAATTCGAATATTAGTAACAACACTAATACATAGTAAACATTTTGAAACTCCTCAAGGTAAAGTCTGGTCTTAAGGAAGCATTGTGACGGGCACTCCCAAGACTGCGATATGAATTCCAGGGTGTAATCCATTCACTGTCATTTACAACTCTTATGAAATAGGCTAGGCAAATTAGGAAAAATTGGGGAAAGTTTAGATATAGTCGTAATCATTGTCATTCCTTGTGTTTTTTGGGTCGCTGAACACGAATCTGAGGTTTGCTGACAGAATTTTTGCCTGGAACATAGTTTTTTTTTTTGCAAAAAACCTCGGAATTTTGGCACTTTTTTTGGTTTTCTGCCTATATCTTGGGAACTATGCGTTTTTTTAAAAAGACTACTCCATACAAAATTAAATTAGACAAAATTACCTACATTTTGTGTCTTAAATATGTTCTTCTATGACCAACCGTTCCGCCGCTAGAGCGCACCAAAAAATGGGCAAAATTCCCAAAAATCGCAAAAACACCATATTTCGACTTTCTACGCCCGATGTCCGTGGAAACGACTCATGTTATGATAGTTTTGACCATGTATGGTATTGAACTTGATGAAATACACTTAAAATAAATTTTGGGCCCAATTGTTTTCAAAGAATTGTCTAAAATCAAATTGAAAGTAAGGATACAAATTAGTGAAAAAAGTTATACTTAGCTATTGTTATATTTATATTTGAAGTACTTAATACTAATAATAAATTGCGTAATTGCAGGTAAGACAATTTTGAAGAATGATGAAACTAAAACAGGTATTTGTAGGTATTTGTATGTACAGGTCCAGTCCATTTATTGAGTATTTTCTGGAGGGTGGGGTATTCATTCATCCAGAACAGACAGGAAAAGTGTGTATTAGTGGTTATTGGTTGGTAATATTGGTAAGGAATATGCTGTAGGTAGGTACCTATGTACTTCAGAAATATTAACTGTTATTAACTTGTGGCGTAACTTGTGGGGTTTCACTCGTCGACTGAGGCTCGTTGGAGAGACAACATCTGTAAAGAACAGGATGTAATTTGTGGCGTACTTGAGATATTCTTACAAATATAGGGATATGATGGTTCTTCTATACGTAAAAGAAGTTGATAGGTACTACTAATGTGAAAACAAGGTTTGGAATTATAGGTGATGATACATACCTTTTGAGCTCGTAGCTATTTCTTCTTCCTCCTCCTCCTCCTCCAGTGTCCTCCTCCTCCTCCTCCTCCAGTGACTCTAACGCTTCCTCCTCAGTTCGCAATTGAATCCCAAGTTCGACTTGAAGGTCCCAATCTGCGTTGTTGCATGATCTGTGCACGCAGTGGATGCACAGATCAGTGCACTTTAGCCCCCCTACAGGCAGCTGCAGTTCCGTGCACAGGTCTTGGCGCACTTGCACATTACCAACTTGAGCAGTTCGGGGGGAGCGGGGGCTAGAATAGTCGTGATTGGTTCGAGCCCGTTGCTGGTCCTCTTCCAACCCCAATCCTCAGCTCGTTTCTCGACCCCCATCCATTGCTGCACTTGAAGACACACCCTGTAACTGTGCTGTGCCGCTGCAGCTGCTGAAGGTGGTAGCGCAGCTATTTTAGACGAAGCCTTGAACGCTGCCTTCTTGTGATTAAGGAAGCGCAGGTGGTTCAGAGAGGGTGGAGTCCTCCCATTGTAGCCGTATACTTCGACCAAAAATCGTTCNCAGGTGGTTCAGAGAGGGTGGAGTCCTCCCATTGTAGCCGTATACTTCGACCAAAAATCGTTCTCCGGCTGCTGCGGTGGTCTGGGGAGTGGCGTTGCTGTCTTTGAAAACACTGACGTCAGCAAGGTCACGATTTTTAGTGAATGCTTCTACAAACTTCAATTTCCCCTGGTTGAATGGTGCTGACGTCGTGTTCTCTGCAACAGTCTTGTTCTTTACAGCGAGGAGTGGAGAGTATGTTGTTGATGGAGTTTTGTCTTTTTCTGGCTTTAAGAAGAAAACGTTGCTTTCCTTGCACAAACCAATGAGGATCACCAACATGTCTACATATTCTCACACCACTACCACACTCTCATTGGATTTAGCCAGTGACAGCGCTTCTGTGACTATCAGGGTGTCCGCATCTTCTGGTGTTTGTTTCGCAGTCATGTTGTGTGAGGCAAACTTCTTCATTATCATGGCAATAAGTAGTTTTTTGTTATTTGGGTTGGCCAGGAATTTTTCTTTCTTTGTGGTCGGGGTCATGGTTTCATCAAAGAGGATGTCCGCGGAACTAGTTTTCATGGTGGTACGTCATGTGCTCGTAGCGACAAGTGACCATACGTTTTTAAACCACACCCCAGGTAAAGGCAGTGGCCAACAGCGGGCCAGTTGCTTTCCCCGAGTGCATTTCTCTTGACCAATCAAGTAAATTTTTTTTAATGGCTGGGAGGAAACTGTCTTTTACATTCTTCGACCAATGCGAATGAAAGCTGGAGTACCTCCCTTTAACTAAAAGGACATTCAGATTAGAAGAAAAGATGCCTAAACGCCAAAAAACCGCTCGCGTCACCTGACCGTATCGTACCGTTGCTGGACGCGTCATGTGACCGTACTGCCACCTGGCCGTACTGGACACACGTCATGCACAGCAGCGTCTAGCCAGAGGGGAATGGAAGAGGTTCCAGGAACAGAAAATTCACTGGGAAAGCAAAAGGGGCTTTTATCTGCGGTTGGCACTCTGTTATAGACATCTCTATATTATTTTTATTTGTATAATTTTTCTGTCAGCATAGTTTATATTTACAATACCTGGGGATCAGTGTGATTCAACACATGTCGTTAAGGAGTGCTTTCGCGTTTTCGTTTTCATAATGTTGACAACTACCAAAGCTGTGGTTTGGACGAAGGCGTTGACACTGTTGTCTAAAGGTCCAATTTACTAATGAATCAACACATGGCGATTGAGAGTTCAAGAAAAATCTCTAGTTTTATTATTGCTGGAACAAGTTATAATTGACACACGAGCTCTCGAGACAACTCCCTCCCTTTTATACGTATGCTCCGTATTGTTCGCGTCGTGGGGGGGGGGGGGTAATACTCTTCGCACTTGCTGGGTGATTCCAAATATCCGTTGCACTCGCGGGATAACTACTCAGGGTCCTTCACACTCGCGGGATGACTGTACTTATCTGGCTTAGTTGGTCCTGCAGTTGAGGTCTGGTGAGCTGGAACTGGCAGGACTCTGCGTCTGATGGTGGCTGGCTGCCGCGGTCGTTTCTCCCGGACTCACTCCGCTCTCTCGGAGTCTCGTCGGCCGTCTGACCGGGTTTTCTCAGATGCTTCCTGCCGTACGTCCCGTTTGTCCGCCTCTGTGATTGGTCTGTTGCACGCGGCTGGCTTCTTCTTGAGCGGACGCCCTCCATTAGGGCTCATCCCTCACTCCCGTTCTCGATGTAGGGCACGAACGGACTGTTCCCTGCCCCACCACGTCCCGGCGAAGGATCCACACAGGTGTGGGTGGATCCCCACCTGCCCTTCGAGGCACAGGCTGCACTGGACACTCCCACTAGCTCGACGTGGCCTTCTCGGTGAAGTTCACCACTCGACTCTCCCCTCCTCGGTGCGTTGCAACTGACTGGAACTGACTGGCTTCTGCGGTAAACTGGCTGGTTAACTCGCGTCCGGATCTGGCTGACCCCTTTCTGTCGTGACTGCCTATCTGCGCATCCCGGGGTGGCAGTACCGAACTTCCGTGCCACTTGCTGCTCGTTACTTCGGCTGATTGATTCGTTGACGTCTCTCTCAACTGACTGCTCGCTAAGAACTCCCGTCGTCCGGCTCCGAAAACCGGACATCTCGCGGAAGGTCCTCCAACCAACTGCTCCGTTTCCCTGTTCGCGCCTGACTGCCTCCGACTGACTGACTCGTTCCTTCCTTTCTCTCCTCGTTTTGTAGCCCACCATCGCCATATTCAAACTGCCTCGTCTCTGCACGTGGTCCGGGGAGCTTGGTGTGTCTCCCTGAGTAATAAAACACGTGTGTCCAGCCTTCTGGTGCATGTGGTCCGGCGTTGTCCCTATCGATTCTGGTATGGGCGCTTCATTGTCTCGTTCTGCACGTGCTACATGGCGGGTGGCC
This sequence comes from Clitarchus hookeri, assembly GCA_002778355.1. Classification (NCBI taxonomy): domain Eukaryota; kingdom Metazoa; phylum Arthropoda; class Insecta; order Phasmatodea; family Phasmatidae; genus Clitarchus; species Clitarchus hookeri. The sequence goes on along the minus strand of NQII01003759.1, from coordinate 20,846 downwards.
TTTGGTTCAGCGCGCGCACGTGGTCCTTCCCTTGTCCCCAGATATGGCCGCTATTCTTCCCGTACGCCCGCTAAAAGCTCTCCTGGTTTATTGCGGCGAAGCCCGGGGCAGGCGCAGCTGGTGTTGGGATCTCAGTGTCCCTTGGGCAGCTGCAAAATGCGGCTGTGGCCGCGCCCTGGTGCTTTCCGTTGTCTCCGGATGCCGTCTGCACGTGCAGGAACAGTGGCACGTGCAGAAACCTTTGGTGGCCCGCCTTTGCAGCTGTGAGGCGCGGCTGCGTATTCCTGGTGGTATCCTTTTGGCACGTCCGCCAGACCCTAAATCCTTATTGCGGGCTTCGCCTGCGAGCTTCCCCGAGCGTGTGTTCTGACGGCAAAAATATAGGGACGCGGGAAGCGTCAATGTCATTACAAACTCAATGTCAATGCTACTAGTATCTTGATTATTTTATTCATAAATAACTATGTAGGCTACTTTTACGAAACCATGGCATTTAAAAATGATCGACTTATTTATTTTAATTGTTTAAAATCAATAACTGAAAATACAAAACATAGATAGAAGTTGGAAAAAATGGGGGAAGAATTTAGTAACAATTCTAGCTCATCACTTAGCTGGTAACTATTTTTTATCTTGCGAGATCTTGGCAAGCTGGTGATATTAACTATTTGAACTGGAGCAAAAATATTGTGGCCTGTTTGACTCCAATATTTTTACTATTTTATTTTATTATTTTTTATGAGCGAAATAGTTTGGAAAAATGTTAACACTGGAAATAACAGACCGAAAAAATTAATTGCAAATTTTCATTTCAAAAAATACGAAAACACGGAATTTTTTTTGTATAAAATCTATTCATTTATATGAACAAATATTTCTGTTGAATTCCCTAAGAAATAAATTAAATTAACTTTTTATTGTTTTTGATTTACGCAGAGGCAGTTCGTGAGGCGCTTTGTTATGAAACTGACAATTTTGGAATTGAAGCTGGAAAATTGTCTGCAAGTATGGGCTGAGTGATCTCGGCAACTATGATCGCTGAACTGACACGAGAATATACACATGTCAGTTATGACCATTTGACACGCAGACACTTGTGAACACTTATAAGTATGAAAATCTTCCGATATATTTTCTCAATACTTCATGCATTGTGTGGCTCAATTCTGTATCATATTAAGACACGCCTTTGAAGTATTGTGTGACCTGTTGTTATAAGAAGCAATATCAAGTTTCCTAAATGTGGACTTATTATATAATATTATATGATATAGGCATGTTTGTTCTGTTACTGTACTGTCCGAAAAGTATAGTTTCTGGTATCTGAACAATGGGAAATCTGCTAAAGACATGTCAGATTTGAAATGTTTTATCACAGAAAATCCCGAAGTACTGCCAATGTTTAAATCTTTACTAAGTAATTTCCCTAAAATGCGAGAAAAATATTGCATTGCTATATATTGTTTAAACAAAAAATTCTAAAATTCAGCTTGTACTTAAAAGAGGCAGGACTACGTCTACAAAGCACTTACTTTCATGAACTGATGTTACGTAGATCCTACAATAAGGTAGCAGAGTGATGCCTATTTTACTCCAGTAAGACTTCTTATATTTTTCAACATTGTTCCTCTACTTGTATGCATATTGATTTTAATACTTCAATGAGCTGCTTAAATTGCTTTGATAGTTCTTTACGCGAACGTTTACTAATGGTTATAATTATGCACACATTCTCGACTACCGGCTAGCGGTGATCAGGTGTCACGCATTAACGTACCGTGTCTCAGTTATTGTGTGATATATTTACAAATGGTTTAATAAATGTAATTAAACATTCCAACATTCTATGAATGCGAATGGCCAGAAATATGCAAGATGACATTGACGCTATACAACTTTAGTGTGTAATTAATAGCATGAAATGAATCCCAGTAAAAATTCAATTAGAATCTTTCACACGAAAACTATTTTTATCATGTATAAATATTATATCAATAATAAACTCATCAAACAACGAAGATTTTGTTCAGGATCATGGTTTTTATGAGATTCTAAGTTATATTTTCACAATCACGTATATCTGTAATATATTTCATAAAAATATCTACACACCTCCTTATGCATCCCTGTGCGAGTTTAATATTATACTTGTTTTCTGTACTTGTACGTTACGATGGCCCTTATATGGCAAAAAAAAAAAATTTCATTTGCTAAAGCATACCCTTATATATATTTTTTTAACTACCGTGGCTTACTCAGATACGAAATTTCGCCCTTGTACAATGATTTTAACCTGTGCCGACTAGGCCCCAAAGTTTTTAAAACTATTATTTTTTTACTCCTCCGTGATATGTGGCTAGATCTTAGCACAATTTCAACTTTAGGTATAATATGAAACTAAAACAACAATGAACACTAGATAAGCATATTAGACACCAAATAATTAATGTTGATAGTTTCCTTGTAAAGTCTCCTTTTTGCAGTCAGGGTACAATTCTCTGTGTTCTTGAACACATCGTAAAAGGTACTGCTTCTGTTCTTCCTTCTTCGGTTAGCTCACGGTAGCAATCTCTTACAATATTTTTTTTGCAATTCATGGTTATAAGACATTACTAATTGATCAATTTCCTCTTCATTGAAATGTTATTTCACAAAATCTGAGCATATTTGTATGTTAGTGTAATCAATGTTGTTCCAAATAACTCTGAACTTTTTAAATAGCGGAATATCGGGGCTGTTAGTAACTTGGTGTATTTTAGCTTCAAACACTCTTTTTAGGACTAATTCATAAATATTATGGCGACAAGCGAACAGTAACAGCTCTATTTCCAGCCCTTTTTTTATAACAGAACTCAAGCTGCACTTAAGCGACTGGTATTAGACGCTTTGGTATCAAGTACATTATTTGCACCTGGTCATCGAGGTTCCAATCATAAGGCGCCTCCAAAACGGCTTCGGCCTGGGTTTTTCCAGTAGAACTATCCAGTTTTGGCACAGCAAGAAGTTGTTCCTTTTCTTCACATGAAATCATGACTGAAAGTCACTTTTCTTTAGGACTCCTGGCATCCTAGCCTGGTTATAATTTGCCATCCCAATGAACGGTGACTACATCAGGCACACCATCTTGAAAATCAGTCTTTATAGCTTCAGATCTTGCCTTCCACATTTGAGACCGAATCCTTTGAATTGATGATTTATTAATTGGGTATTCGTAGATGCTGAAACCTAGCGCTTCCACTGTAGCCTGAAAAATATAAACGGAGTCCCTAATGTTCATTTGGCATCTGTCCAAAGCAGCTATCAGTTTCGGTGAGACAAAATCCTTTCTTCCTCTTTTTCCAGACGTTTCAGCCGCTTCAGCGTCTGATGTCTCAAACAAAGGCTCTTCGTCAGAGTTGAGAAAACTACCATGTCATTCTTGATGTGATACCTCGTGCGATGTAGAAGAAGTACATGAAGCTAGTTTTCTTTTTTCTTCTTCCGCTTTTCGTTGCCTTAGGTATAATATGAAACTTGTATGAACATGTTCCGATGAAAGTCGGCACGGGTTGTAGTGTAGTACTCCAAATTAATTGAAATTTGATGTGCGAGTATTATATAGTAAAATGAAAAAATAATAGGTCATATGCGTAACAAAATTTACTATTTAAAAAATAAGGGACAACCTATTGTACGCACCAAATTAAAATATGCAGTTGTGTATTATGGGTCACCACTACAGAAACACACTCGAATTGACCGGAGAATTTACAAATTAAATTATTCTTAAAATGTTACAGGACAATGATTTTTTTTTCAGTTGTAGTCAATTTCTTACTAAATATAAAACACATTCTTTAAAGAAATGACTTACAGCACTAGATGACTTTTTCATATAAGAAGTAATTTTGCTGTTTTGGGCTGTAATGTGATTAACAAGCAGGAAAAACAGTCGGCACTTTTATATAGGCGAACTACTGCGCCCAGAAGCTGAGGGCGGCAATACGGTCAACAGAATAACTAACGTTCTTTACAACTTGGTTATAAAAATTTATAAAGTCATATAACTGATCTGATCATTACGAAGTTTATTTAAGGTAAATAATCATTTCTATTGTCTAGTAACATATTTATTGCAATCTATCATTGGTGGCGTTTAATAGTGCAGGAAAAGCTTACCCGGTATGTATTTGAATAGTGTATAAAGCTCAAAAACTGCTGACTCGTGAAGACTACAAAGGATGTTAATGTTACTGAGATGTGTAGTGAGATACAAGATGTTGCAAGGAAGGTGTCTCAGAAAGTTTTAGAATACATTTGTAAGTCCATCTTATAAGTTAATGTGCTTAATTTATTTATTAATTTGGAATTTTGCTGAATCGACATGTATCTGTAGATACCGGCGAGTAGAGTTTTTCTGAAGTACAGTTGACTGAAACATACATCCGCTCGTCTATGAAAGAAGGAGACCAGTAGGATCGTCAACTTATCTTTATAGACAAAACCATTGACTTAAGTGAACAAATTTGAACCTCTACAAAGAAGTAGGGAAATAATGAAAGAATTAAATCCTTTGCAATTTTATTGTTGGTTCTGCTACACTGTTTTAATATTCTTGCATGTATCACGCTTTTATGAACTATCGTTCAACATTTGCATGCCTGTAAGATTGTGATTTACTGCAATAAATATATAGGCATTTTCATTATTTATTTTATTATGTGTGATTTTATTTAGAACTATGAGACGTGTCCATAAAGTAAGAGTACTGTTGGGCTGTCGTGCTGTGGGAATTTTTTTTCAACAGTTGGCAACACTGAATGGTAGTGGGGAGGGGTGTCTCCTGAACATAACGAGTACCGGTTACTCTCGTCAGTAGCACAACTCGCCTCGTAGTGTCCGTTTCTGTGAAATATGTCAATCAGAAATCCCGCCAAGTGCGAGGTGCGCGCTGTCCCTAGGTTCCTTCGCACGGATCAAAACTGTTTATAGCGAAGATGCTATGAACCTATCGAACGTGTTTAAGTGGTCTCGTGAGTTCCCCATCTGCCCAAAAATTCCAAACCTCAATTTCGGTCAATAAAATCATGGCAACCGTGTTTTGGGACCAAAAAGGGATCATCTTGATCGATTTTTTGCCTCAGGGGGGACGATTACTGCAGCACGATACTGTGAGACCGTACAAAAGCTCAGGAGAGCAATTCAAAACAAACGGAGGGGAATGTTGACGAAGGGAGTGTGTTTGTTGCACGACAACGCCCGCCCGCACACGCCCAACGCCACCAAGGCGCTTTTGAACTCATTTGGTTGGGACATTTTGAACCTCCCTGCATACTCCCCTGACTTGGCACCTTCAGATTTTCATCGTTTCACCTTCCTGAAGACTCACATGGGTGGAAAAAAATTTCTAGCCTATGAGGAGGGGAAAAAAGAGGTCTTGAAGTGGACGAAGAAGATGGCAGGAGAGTTCTATGAGGAGGGCATCATAAAGCTTGTGCCATGACTTACAACCTGCATAGAACGGGAAGGCGACTACGTGGAAAAATAAGTAACATATAAGCCTACAATATCCTGTAATTATGTTTCAATAAAAATATTTTTTTACAATACAAAAATTGAGTACTCTTACTTTTTGTATATGCCTCGTATGTAACTGATTTCTATTTTAAATGTTTCGAAAGTGTACAGCTAAATCTAAAAAAAGTTCACCTGTGAGACTTTTGACTATTAGTATAAGTGAGTGTTACCCAAGACGAATTAGAAAAAAAATGATAACGAGAAAGGGGGAGAGGCGTCTTTCGCCTAGGACACGGAGTTACTTTGCACCGGCCCTGGCAGACAGTGTTGACAGTTACAAACTACAAAGAATTATGAATGATTATGTTGTTTAAGTTTTGCGCTAGTAAGAAAACTAAAAGTGTTATCTTGGTAAAAGCCGTCTGAATCATCCGTAAAGCCTCTGTAAATTTTCTAATTTCATTTATAAAACCTATCAAATTAAGCTATATGTCTCCGGTACATCTAACTGTAACTAAGTATTGGTTTCTCAGTGCGTTATATATTTAGTTCCTAATCATATTTGGTAATCATGTTTCGTTAGTAAGTAATTATTGCAGTAATCCACTAGTTTAGTTTAGAACCATTATTACTGTTTGAGGTGTTGTTGACTAAACCGGCTGAGTCGCTGACAGCTGCCCGGCAATTGGAAAATCACGCACCTCTCTTCCTCAGGGGTAATTTTCGTTAGTGCTCTTTAGTTTTTACTTATATATTACCTTCATTTGCAAAATACGGTTTACAGGAAATTCTACATTTTGTAATTTACAATTAATTCTATTTCATGAACGAGTGAACATTTCTGACAGCGAGTGTCTAGTGGTGTATCATAGATTATATGAACAACATTTCTCCTAGAACAACTTAAATCAGCCGATGTACGTCACCTTAGTAGTATTAAACATAGCTCATTGAAACATTTAAAAGACTAAAAAAGGTAACATACACTACTTCTAGATGCATAAAAATAACGGCCTTCTTCCAATTTTCTAACATAATGTTCAACAAATTGCCGCTAACGTGACGTCATCACATGAAGAACTCGTGCTCCTGGCCTCGTTGCAGTCAGTGAAAAAGATTGGTCGAAAGTAAAATGACGCAGGCGCCACGCAGATAAGACTTCTTGTTTGCTCATACTGCGCATTGTAGAGGTGTCGAAATGTGACCAGTTGAGTATGCTTGTTGCGAAGCCCAACCATGGGCGCCATTCCGGCTGTGATACGGTAACAGACTCCATGTGTGAGGGTTTGCATGTACGAAATAGACGAATTGCTATATTTTATCAAGAAAACAAAAAAATTTCGTATGGACATATTGACAAAAAAATAACATACCCCCTCCCTCCCACAACCCATTATATAATAATTATTTTATTATATATCTCAAAACATTCAAAATAAAAACTAATTTTTTTCGATATTTTAAGTTTTACGTAAGAGTGGTTGCAATCCTGAACTGATCATATGGCCGTTTTCTTTTATTTCTTAGTGCCTTACGGAAGCTCCACGAAGTATCTCGCAGGTGTATATATATTATTTTCGTTGTTGCATGTACTGGGTATTAATTTACAGACAATTTGCATATTCTTCAACAAACACAAACTCTGCTTTTATTGTACAGTACTGGCTCACTTAGTTGCTAGAATAGGATAAAATATTTTGTCATTTACAGTCATGCTGGTTCATTCGCTTATTTAGTTGTATTTTTATTCAACGACCAATTAAGTAATAAATTCTTTCATTTCACATTAAAATACTTTCGAACCAGGTGGCTGCTATTTTTTAGAAAATTTATATTTCATATTATTTAGAGCCATTTACATCCTGTTTACAAACAAATGTATTCTTCGAATCGAACGTTCAGAATTTAAGACACGTTTTAAATGCTTCGATATAACTTTTAAAAATGCCTTCAGGCTTATTTTAAAACTATGAAAGAATGAAAATATTACATCTGATACAGTACCTTATTTGGTGTTGTCAGATAGCTATGTCGGAAACGTTATTGGTTGGCAACATATATGCATACATTGTCTACGTACGTATAGATGCAGATATACGTCCATGTAGGTAAACACTGGTATCGCGCACACCTGACAGACACAACAGTACACATACCACATAAGACTACCCCTTCAAGAAGAGTGAAATATGCGAACAAAATTAACATGCGATAAAAATACTGGCTTCTTCCTACGCGTTACATAACTGAAGATCACTTTCAGTTTATGCGTTAGGGGAGGCGGATCAGTTTTCAATAGGCAGTGAAAATTTTGATCAGTAAGAGTCACCTGATTTAAGTAAATTTTTAAATTTTCTGTCTACAAAAGTTTTGTGAGGCTATTTGTTCTTTAAACCGTTTACGTAAATAACCGTCTGCTTTTCATATAATGTAAGAGTGACTTACTGCACAAATATGTAAATATACTTGAAAGAAACAACCTGTTACTTGTTCCTTCGTAATAAAAACTATATATTCAAGTCTGACGTATTTTCTGAGGTATAACAGCTCCATTTACACTTCAGCCAATATGTAAATTCTAAATTATAAACAATTACGTTAGTTACTCATTACTATGTTCAGGCAAATAACTTAATATTTTTTAATTAGTGGTTAACAAAAATTACGAGGAATACTATTTAATTATGTGTCTTTTGTTTGGTGCCGAAGTTAAGGCAGCAGCCTTGTCTTGCACACTTATAGACACCAATATAAATTATCGACTTATAGTGCAAAGAGAAAAACAAAGTGTTACGTACACTAAATGCAATATAAATATCTCAAGAAGTTTGTAGTGATAATTTTTTCAAAACTTTATTAAAATACTATTTCACTGTTACATTAACAGATTTTAAATATGGCAGTTTACACTGAAGAGCCAAAAAAACTGGTAAACCTGCCTAATATCATGTCCCCCCCCCCCGAGCATGCAAAGTGCCTCAAGACGACGTGATATGGACTCGACTAATGTCTGAAGGTATGCTGGAGGCAATTCACACCATGAATCCTGCAGGGCTGCCCACAAATCTAATCTGCGCCAATTTGAGAAAGGGTTGCACGTCTGTCACGTTTAATTATTCTCGTCAGTCGTCGTTTGTCCCGTTCGTTCACGATCTTTTTCCGGCCGCAGCGATGTCGAAGATGTGATGTTTTACCGGATTCCCGATATTCACGGTACACTCGTGAAATGGTCGTACGCGAACATCCAAATGTTATCGCTACCTCGGAGATGCTATGTCCCATCTCTCGTGCGCCGACTATAACAACACGTTCAAACTCACTTAAATCCTGATAACTTGCCATTGTAGCAGCAGTAACCGATCTAGCAACTTTTCCAGACGCTTGTTGTCTTATATAGGCGCTGCCGACCGCATCGCGTTACTCTGATTGGTTCCACACCTCTGTTATTTGCATACGCACGCCTATATCGGTTTTTTTTTGGCTCTTCGGTGTATATTTGTACGTTCAAGCTAACACAAGTAACATAGGTTTCTCGTTTAATATCCCTAGCAATTCAAAGTGTAACGCTTGCTTGTTACATGAATATTTTTTTTGTGCACAATTTTGTCCAGTAGTGTGCTATCGTCACTTATGCAGAGCATCAAATAAAATCATTCGTTGCTACGAAGTGCTTTGCGGAGAATTTAATGTAAAATGCATATCACAATATCACCAACATTCGTATTAACACAACGTTAGAAGTTCTACTGTATCAACAGATGATTAAACTAAACCATCCGGCCGGAATTGGTTTTAAAAACATTTTCACTACAATTCTAAATACAAAAAAATTTTGCTAACATTTTATTATTACAAAACAAGATATCTGGCGCAACCATTATGCACTAACATCGTGAGAAATAATAGAAAGCGTAGTCAATTTCCCAGAAATAAAGAATCCTAATATAAGTTTCACTATCGAATGAAAACTCATTCGCATTCGTTCCTGTTTGCTCAACAGGATCATACTGGCGTTTAACACATTAGAATTTAATGTAAAGACCTCAACCAGTGGATATAGACGAATGTAAATTTTTATTCCCATAATATTATATACAAGAAAAAATAGCGAATCTTAAATGCTCCCTACCACTGTAATCAATAGTGAAAGATTTACAAAAATGTATTATTGGCTTTTCCAATGTGCATATCTTCCATACTGGCATGCATATTGTCATGCACATGACCGGAGTTCTGCTAATGCAAGACAACTAGAGCAAAAGGTTGAGTCGTCTCGCCTGTTTTGAGTAATGTTACTTCGGAGAGTGGTACGTGACGTCACTGCGGCGCAACGCTCCCCGAGTCTAAGACCACCCGCATGATATTTAATGCTAGTTTCAGACGGCGGTTTAACCCAACCTGAAGCCCAATTATTGGAACTATCGGAGTTATTCCTCTAGAGGAAAGACGTAATTCCGCTATCGGAATGCCCAAAGGCAATTTTCGAACATCCGATAGAGGAATTGTATACTGGAATCGATCCATGAAGTGTCGAAATGAATCCGACAGCTAGGCAGCTGCTGAAATCGCCATTCCTCTATAGATTTGTCTTATAATACTTTGTGTGATGTAGGAAACTTGAAAATACACTCGCGCGTAGTTTATTACAAATATAATTAATAAGGGAGAGTAAAACTATTACCAAATATAAAATTATCACGGCAATTAAATATCTATGAAAAAATCGTGCGAATAAAGTTAAGTTGGTAGTGGAAAGCTGATAGAGTTGCAAAGAATATCATGGGAAATATTACACGAAACTGCTGAAACATAAAATAAATAACGAAATCAATTTTTCAAGAAAAGCTGTAGTTGTGAAACATAGTTATTACTGTGCATCGAAACATAATAAATTTGTTTTAGACATGCAAACGTTTATGAAAACTAGTTTATGGTTTATAACCTTTGCCGGAATGTCAGCATGGTAGAGCGTTTTACTGTTTTTTTTTTTGTGAATAAAGTTGCGATAAAGTAATTTAAATATAACATTTTCTTAAATATATTCTTAATTAATACTAAACCTATATCTATTGACAATATGAGTTAACTGTTTAACATGTTCTTTCACGGGCTAAGTTATTTTAATGGCAAATATTAGTGTATTTAGGTCGATACAAATTCTTAAAAAAAAAATTTAAAAAAACAAATCTGAATGAAAAATAACAGTTCCTGTGGATTACCTATGTCTGACTTCATTATATATATGCATATATATATATATATATATACACACACAGGCTAAGTATAAAATAGTACCCCAACTTTGAAGGTCTATAATATCAAAACCCAACAACCTACAACCTTGGTTGACCAATAAAATGAACGTGGAACTGTAAAGTTTGTTTGCCAAATCTTCATAAATGTTCAATGTGGCCACCACGAGCGGCCCGAACGACATCTACGGGATAATCAAACTCGTGCCACACTCTTGTCAACATGTCCGGTGTTACGGTTTGGATGGCATCCGAAATTCTCGTTTTGAGGTCGTCAATGTTAGCCGACAATAGTGGACGAAACACCTGATCCTTGATGAATCCCCATAGAAAAAAAGTCACACGGAGTAAGATCCGGCCTTCTTGGGGACCAGTTATGAATATCCTGGTCACCAGCTGCTCCTCGACCAATCCAGCGTTGCGGCAACGTCTCGTTCTGATATCCGCGATCAGCTAGGTGCCAATGGGGTGGCGCACCATCCTGTTGGAAAATGAAGTCCTCCGCCACCTCTTCTATTTGAGGAAACAACTACAGGAAAGGCCAAATAAGAGATTCCAGTAGCAGTGGGCTCGTGAAAATAAAGGGCCGAAAACAGTGTCTTTGGATACAGCGGAAAACACGTTCTCTTTGGAGGAAGTGCGCTCGTGTTCGGTGATTTAATATGTATGCTCCTGACCCCATATCCGCACGTTGTGCCGGTCCACCTTACCATTTGTACGGAACGTCACTTCATTGCTAAAAACCAGCTTAGATATTAATGCATCGTCTTCCTCGTTCTGGGCAAGAACGAAAGCGCAGAAATCAGTCTCAGTTCTTTTATCCCTTTCGGTAAGAGCATGTACAAGCTGTAACCTCTATGGTCTGTACAGCAATCGCTTTCGCAACACTGTCCGTACCGTCGATTGAGGAATTTGCATTTCCCGGCTAGCTTGTCGATTTGATTTTCTTGGACAGCGAACGAACGCTTGCTGAATCCGTTGCACATTCTCTTAGGACATACGCGGCTGCCCGGAACTTTTGCCTTTGCAAAGGCACCCTGTGTCACGGAACTGACGAAACCAACGTACGACAGTCCACTTATCGGGAAGATGACGTCCGTATTTGCGACGGGATTCACGTTGAACAGTCGTAACCGATTCACATTTAACAAACTGAATAACACAGAACGCCTTCTGTTGTTCCGTCGCCATCGTGATGCGGACTAACACACAACACACGCTCATAGTGCGACGACAGACGCTCCCAGTGCCATCTCTCGGCACATAAAGGAAACATCAGACTGTCCTCTTAACATTGACATGTCGAATGCGAGCTTGTTACCCCCTCACCACCACAAACCGAGAGTTGCGAACGCCATCCGAACCACAACACCGGACATGCTGACAAGAGCGTGGGACGAGTTTGATTATCGCGTAGATGTCGTTCGGGCCGCTAATGGTGGTCACATTGAACATTTATGAATGTATGGTAAACAAACTTCACACTTCCACGGTTTATTTGATTGGTCAATCAAGGTTGTAGGTTGTTTGGTTTTGATAATATATACCTTCAAATTTGGGGTATTCTTTTATACTCAACCTGTTTATCAGTTAATAGTTTCGTCGTCACTGTAGAACGTTTGTTTTTTTAAGGTAGTTGCAATTACTCGTACCTATCCCAGATTATCTGCAAACAAATAAAATATGTATTTATGAGTTTTAAAACAAATTTACCTACTACAACAGATTGAACGTGATTGGTTCAGTTTCGCTGATGAGAGACGAAATGCAACAATGCCAAGTTGTAAAATCGATTCTTAAAAATTCCATACATTTTATCTAGACAGTTGCTAGTAGTCTCAAAAGTTTACATTTTGGCATCGCGACACTCGCTACCAGCATGGAAATATCAAAACAATCCGTTAGAGAATTTTTTCTGATAGTTAAAAAAAAATGGGGCCCCTGTTTCGTTGTCAAGACGTTATTATACCTGAACATTTTTACATAATTTAGTATGCTGTTTGTATTTCCAGTGCCATATCTGTGTTGGAATTATTTGCGGTATTACGCTCATACAAACGGCAAAGTCTCTAGTTTTTTGTCACTGTGAACCACAATCACACATTAAATCTGATTTTTCTTAGTGCCTCGTCGTAGTCGTGGATGTGACTGTATAGGCACACTTGTGTGGTTGCAACTTGCAGAAACGTTTCTGGACGTGGTGACAGTGCGTTAAATTTTCATAAATTTCCAGACGACCCTGATAGTTTTATACAGTGGGTATTAACTTGTAAGCGACAGACAAGGTCAATCCGAAAAAATGTAAGCATTTGTTTGGATCACTTCGTTTCTTAAAACTTCGAAAGAGACCTACAGGTCAGAAGAGTAGAAAAGTGTTAAAGCAATGTTCTGTACCGCACTTAAATCTACCGCATAAAATTGAAAACGCGTCCCGTGACAGAGAACAACGCCTCCATTCACGAACCGTGAAGAGTAAGCTGTGAAAGAATTGCACGATTCTGAGAAAAAAAAAACGTAAGTTGTACGATTCTTTACACAGTAGTGCCAAAAATGGTGAAAAACACGGTCAGATATGTCACTCAGTCAGAAGAAGAGATGGAATCAGAGGCTAATTTGTCAGCGAAATTGAAGACCGTGGAACAAGAAATGATGACATTGAAAATTAAAGTATCTGACATAGAAAATGAAATAAACCGGAGACGAAAACAGTTTGGAAAATGAAAACTAAATGTTAAAACAACAGCAGCTGCAAATAAAAATTTTGCATTAAGCTTTATACAATGTTAGTTAAATTGAAACGCGCAACAATTTGAAAAACGTTTTCGCGCCTAAACCAATTAACAGGTTACTAACTGAAAATAAGTTTTGCTGGGAAAAAGAAGACATTGAGGATGCTATCAATCTCAGGTAAATTTCTCAGAAAGCCTATGTTTACATGAGAAATAAAGCGGGCTTGCCATTTCCGGGGTTGTTGACTCTCCTAAAATGGAATCGAAATTCAAGGTGTACGCCAGGCATTCAAACTGAAGTGTTGGCAGTCCTTGAAGTTACATCTAAAATCATAAATGAAATAGAGTGGGCAACAATTCTGTCAATTGAAGAGATGAGTGTAGATTCAAGATTATTTTATGATCAAAGTGAAGATGAAATACTTTGGCCAAATATAAATGTAGAAGTTATTATGGATTGAGGACTGGCTTCAAAGTGGAAACAGACTATATTTTATGACTTATAGATTGAAAATTGACAAAAGAACTGCTTTTCGGAATAATAAGAACACTTGAAGAAAGGTAATTTTCTTTCGTTGCAGTTGTGACATAGGCGAAAGTAATATAGGCTTATGAAAAGAATTGAATATATCACCATCCAGCACAACGTTTGAAAACCCCCACAGTACAAATCCTGTGTGGGTTTTCGCAGATATGCTATATGCCATAAAATTGTTATGAAATAATATTTCGGATAATGGAATACAACTCTCGTGTGGAAAAGTAGTTACGTGCAAGTTATAGTTGAAAACACAGAACTGAAGTTTGTCTCAACTACTTGCACCTCTTCACATTCAGTTAAAGGGAAATACTCGCCAGGAAATAAAATTTGCTGTACGATTGTTTTCGTACCACACAGCAACACGACAGTCATCAAAATATCCTGAATACCCGGAAATCGGTTAATTTTTTTTTTTTTTTTTAGTTGACTGGTTTTGTGATGTGATGAATACAAGTTTCACTCATTCAAGTTTCGTTTGAAGGAGCAGTTAGAAATAATTATATAAATGGAAGAAATGATGCTTAACATGAGAATCGTAGGACACAAAACACTGATGCCATTTCAGAAAGGTTTATTAATATCTATACGATCTTTACGTGGCTCACATAATTATCTCCAGAAAACCAACTCCTTGAAATAACTTGCATAACATATCGCTTCAACAAGAACTTCCTTGAAAGTTTCGTTTCTCATCGCAGAAGTATCGGTAGTACTTATGATAATCCAACACCAACAGGTTTTAAGTACAGGTTCTGGCAAATGTTACTGGGATACGAACTTCCTCTACCGCAAGGAGAATGTGTTGAGGACGATGGTTCAAGACAAAGCCTTATCTGACTAGACAGATGTTCACTGAGTTAAGTGTGAATGCCACATAAAACGAAGATGAAGAAAATGAGGAGGTTCAAGAAGAAGCTATGTTCACGTCCTTGATAAGATCGTGGGAAGAAAATGAAGCGTTAAGATACGTAGCTGGATATTTTGTTCGTAAAAGTGAGAACGAGGGCTTGAAAATTTCCGCTACGTTATAATTAATTTAAATTCGTATGCTGTTTGCGATGTAAACGTGTCTTCTCATATNTGTTCGTGAAAGTGAGAACGAGGGCTTGAAAATTTCCGCTACGTTATAATTAATTTAAATTCGTATGCTGTTTGCGGTGCAAAGGTGTCTTTTTATATTTTTTATTTGTAGGTGAGTCGTGGAAAATTAACTGTCCCATCACCAAAATTTGTGGGACACTATAGTGCGCCGAATAAATGTTTAATAGACAACACGAGTTTGGCTTACAAAACTGGAAATGTTTTGTGTAAAACTTTTTCGTGAAACTGGTCTAACAATTTCCACAGGTCGACAAAAAAAGTGGTAAAGAAGTTTGCGAGAACTAGGACATTTATAAGAATGCGGCATCTAAATTGTCAAGCGAAAGTCATAATGTACGGAAAAGAATAAGCAGAGAAAGCTTGCACAGCTTCTTCAGAAGCACTGACCTTAAGGTAATATATTGATATTCGTCAGCATGCTTGTTTTTGTGTAAGAACTTTGTTATTACATATACTGTTTAAGTAACTTTTGCTAACATACTAAAATAATATTTTTTTTTGTTAATTGATTTGTACACTGCAGGACAGATTTGTGTATATATAATTTGAGTATATTTGTTTCATTAGGTCTGATTAATATTTAACAGTTATCTTCAGCTAATTCCAGGAGGGTATTCTGCGGAATAATTTCATGAGCATGAAACGCGATGTTCATCTACTTTTTTCTTGTATAAGGTAATGCGGATTTAATTTTATATAAATCTTTTTTCTGACAGCAATATAAGTATATCAAAGAAAAGAAAATGTTTGATATATCATTGCAAAACAGTAGCTGTACCAACGTGCAAACGAGTATTAGATACAAGTTTTACCCTTGGCTGCCGTCTCGACTGGCCAGTCGCTGCGTCATAGTGACGTCCGTGCGCACCACTCAATGTACCGTTACTCAAAAGGCTCGCTCGGCCCAACCTTCCTTGGCCAGTACTCAGTAGTCTTGCTGCTAGTCCTCAAGCACATTGTTGTTATCGCGGATGACCTGGCCAGCTTGCTGATACTCCATGGCTTTTACCATAAGTCAGTTTGTAAGCCTTCAGGCAAAACACCGGGGGACGTTAATAAGCCCTATACAATACTTTGAGGTACTTTGGAAAGAGAGGATACATGTTCCTTAGCAATTAAATTCTTTTTCCTCTTCCCGCGCTATCATCACTGCGTCACTGGGCGTCAAGCATCAATATGAGGCAAGGAATACTTAAGGATGTACCAATTTTTATGGAAATTGGTGTTCTAGACTTGAAGGAAGGGGGCAAATTAACAGTTCTACTATTTGATGAAGTAAAAGTAAGTTATTTTTTCTATTTAATATGTTTTTTTTATTACTTTTGCTTAAAGTCTTGTCAACAGCGGGGTCATTGGAGACGCGCACACACAAAACCACCACAATTGAAGGGAATTGGCCATGCCCTTTGTTAAGGAACCATACTAGCATTTGACTGGAGTGAAACCATGGAAAACTAAAATTAGAATTGTCGGACCGGGACAGGAACCTGCATCCTCCCGAATGCGAGTCCAACGTGTTGACATTGCACCACCGCGTTCAGTATTTAGTATAATTAAATTCACAATCAAATGTATTATCAATTTATAATGTAGTAATTTTTCATTCCTACGGAATAAAAATTTATTATATTTAGAGTACATAAATAAGAAAAATGAGACAGGCAATTGAGGAGAAAAAAAGTTAGCCATCTTAAAATATATATTCACATTTTATTTTAATGTTTAAGGTATTTTATATTCACAAATACTTCTCATTTTATTAATATTTTATTACTTCACAAATATAACGATCTTAAAACGTAAAGCTCAGTCAGTTATTTCTTGTAAGTTTTTTTTTTTTTAAGAACTCACTCCCCTTACAAATATTTCTTCATTTCGCAGAAATACTGCAAAAAATATGATAAAACTTATTCGTAAAATTGTCGGCTCTCATTTCATGTAATTATAGTGTATTTTACGTAGCAACTTTTATGGGCAAACAATTGTTACAGGTAAAACTTTTCTACGAGTATGACAAAAGCTGCAGGTCGCATTGTGGGGCCACACAGTCAAGACAAGTGATAATGGCAAGAGGTTTCTTGTCTTCATGAAGGTGACCAGTATTCATAGATTTCGACAAAAAATAACAGTATTCATATTGAATTGTATTGGTGGCAACTTAGCACTTTGGAAAGGATTAGGTGTGACTGTTTCCAATAGAACATTCTGTCATCCAGTATCAAGTGAATGCTTCATTTACTTTTTTCCTGATGTGCCACATCTTCTCAAACTCATTAGAAACTGGTTCCTTGACAATGGTTTCATGTGGCCCAATGGAAACTTTGCTAACAAATATTCAGCAAATGATTTAATTGTGAATATCTCATCTTTAGAAGTGTATTCTTGTCACATGTTATCTACACTTAATGTATAATGTAGAAAAACTCAAAGAGAGAAAGTCAGACTGGCCGCTGAGTTTCTATCTCACACAACAGCAACTGCAATTAGAAAATATAGCAAACTAGAGGAAGCCACCATCATTGCAGATTTCATTGATTTAATAAACTCCTGGTTTGATCTGATGAGCAGTTATGTTCTAAATAAGCAATATTCTGAAACACTTCAACCCAAATGTGCTTTATTTTGAATAAAAAAGCACACAATCGCATTTTAGATTTACTGTTAGGAAATATTAATGAAATAAAATGTTACGGGGCAAAAATCACTACACATTTTTCGGAAGGCCATTATTACATCCATAACTTCCATCAAGCAGTTATTTTCGGATCTGCAACTGCAGTACCCCAGCATTAAATACATTCTGTCCCACAGAGCCAACCAAGATTGCCTATAAAATTTGTTCGGCCAAAATGACATAAGGAGTAGTGAATGACCGTCCGTCTCATATTGATGCACTAAACCGGCTGAGAATGATAATTTGCGGAAAAAACCCAAGTATAGTTCAGATTGAATTGAAGACACAAGATGGTGCAGCTGGACCAGAAGAATTCATTGTCAGTAGTGTTTTTAAAAGTACCGGTATTGTTGAAGACTGTGAAAGGCAACATGATACTGAAGGTGGCTCTAATTTACTGGCTAAAATAGAACTGCTGCCAGTTAATACAGAAAATCTAGTCTCAGAAGAGTGTTTCATAGATGAACTCCAATACTTAGCAGGCTGGCTAGTAAAAAAATTTCACTGTGAATTCCCTGAACTGGGTTGCCATACTAATGCAAAAAATTACTTGAACATGTCATCGTGGGCACAGCATCTGTCCTGTGGTGGCTTGTTCCAGCCTTCACATATACTTTACAGGAGAAAGTCCAAGAAATGGAAACTATTTTTCAGTGGTGTCTGGGCCCTACGTTTCGCATAAAGCACAGCGTCTAAAAAAAAAAAAAAATTACCACCACCATTTCGACAGAAATAAATTAATGATATCCTTGAAAAAATGATGGCAACTTTTGTAACGCTAAGAATTTTCGTACCAGTGAAATACCTCAATGGAGTCAGTCAACAAAATTCATCGAATAAAAAATACGCTGAAAAATACATAAGTTTGTCTCTGTCTCCTAGAAAAAAAAGATGTAAATTTTTTGCAGTGAGGCAGTATTTTTTTTCTTCCGAAAGCTAAACCACAATTGAAGTTATTTCATTACTGTTTTATATAATTATTGCATAAAAATCACATCATGATTGATAATGTATTTTTAATTTGCCAATTGTTGTTGAGTCTTGAAAATGTTACGAATTGCATATTGTTCATTACATTGTCGTGTGACGGTTTAGGAATTTTAGAGCGACGCTGGCCCACAACCCCCCTCCCCCCGAGCATAACCAGGCGACACGTGGCACGAGGCAGGTGGTGGACCGCAGCCACGTGTCTTGCTGCGCGTCCTGCTGTGTAGGCCTCCCTGCCACCCCCTTCATCTTCGTACGCCTCTAGCCTGCCGGGAGATCTGTGGAGCGCAGGGATTTCTCGAGATATTAGAAATTATCATGTGTATTTCGCCTAAACTCAAAATATACGCACCACGGAAGGAATATCTGACGAGAGTAAACTAGGGGCGAGGAAATGCCCCCC
>NQII01003758.1:195593-245774 GCA_002778355.1 Clitarchus hookeri | reverse complement strand
TTTATCAAGATTTTCTATTGCTCAAAATAGTTTCACCTCTCATCACTAGTATTTCAAAGCAAATGGTTTAGCCTGAAAATGTTATGCAATACGTTCTAACAAGGAATTATTATATGCAAAGATGTCTTCTTTTGTGATTAAAGGTCACTTTCTCCCGTAAAGTTTGGTGATTTATTGTATCTGGCGTAAAAATCAACATGATTTTACAACAAAATATTAATTTAACTCTATGCACAGCATTTTCGGGAATAAAATTATATACCCAGGAGCAAATACTTAACCTCCCCTTGTCGCCAAAAATTGTTTGAACATTGAGCAAATTGTATTACCAAGTGTACAGTTCATCTTTAGTAACTTCCAGTGGGGAAATTGCAGGATTTATATCAATTTATTTCAATAGACACGCATCTTTTGAATAAACTGATATCATGTAAGGGCCCATTTGACACCTTTTGTTGTCTAATAATCTGAGGGCACCGAGCCAGAGTGCAGCGTCACTCGTGACAGTGAAAATCAGAAGATGTGGTTTTGAATGATTGACTATTAAAAGACCATGAATAAATAAATTTTTGTTGCCTTATTTATTCATTTCTGTCTCAAAATTACAATTTTTTTGCAGTGAAATATAATTAATTTCATTTAAAAGACAGACATTTGCAACACGCGCAAGGTGTCACCAACATGAAGCAGAGCAGAGGGGCCCGCTGTTAACACACTGCCCAATCAATAATCTCTCCACACACTCTCAGCTGATGAGTGCATGCGGGACATTAAAAATTTGCCTTGCATTCGGTGTCAGATTATTTCCATTTTCGGAGGGTTAGAAAGTTTTAGGTCGCCTTGCATTTGGTGTCGGAATATAATCAATTTATATTTGGTATTTTGGTTTTTATATTCTTTATTTAAATGAGTTGATGTGAAATGTTTTTTAATGTATTGTTTACAGTAATACTTTTTTTTAAAACCCCAATTTTTATAGTGTTTATTAGCTAAACTTCGTTCACAGATAAAGTACAGCTCTCATTATTAGGGGTGGGCAAAGCGAAAAACTTAATTTCAAAGCAAATTTTTTAAAATATTTGCGAATGTGAATTGAAAATCAAATTGAAGAGTTTTGTTGACAAGTACAAATTGCACCAATTATTTTTTCAAATTTAATAAATACATAATTTTTACAAGCTAGGTAAAAGACACATAAAAGAAATGTTTTCCACTGAACAACAAAAAATATGATCATAGTTTTTAACTATGTAAGTACATAAATTGTCTTTCATGCGAAACAAATCTAAATAAACTGAAAATTAATCCAGGTTTAAGGAATATTTAAAAGTAGCCTATTATAACAGACTTGAAAATCATTTTTCATTATATCAGCATATTCCTTGACTTAAATGTAAAATAATAATACTAAATAAGAAACTAAAAATTATTTCAGCAAAGTGTGAAACATACAAAACTTGGACACAATAATTAATTGCAGTGCTCATGATTTTATACCCCAGTAGTTACGTTGCGTACATACACATTATTAAATTACGTGAGTTAATGTTGTGGAGCGTCAAGTATATTTAAATTTTGTTTGGTCTTCATCTTTGTCTTCTACAAATACGCACAGTAACTGTTCCATTCCTTTATTTTTTGTTCAATTATTCAGTCAACGAAACACTGTTGACTGTATGGGCATTCCGAGGCCAGTCAAAATGGCATGAAGTGAAGTATAGTTATTAACACTTTCCCATTTTTTTATTACATTACTGAGATTTGAATTGCAGTGGGTGTAATTTCACAGTAGTTAAGTTAGTAAAACTTGCAGTTTAATCTCCTATTTATCACACTGTAATGCTATAAGGTGTTGTTACACACGAGGGTAATAAACATATATTACCAATTAAAATCTGTTGTGCCGAATGAAGTTTAGGAAGACAATGAAGTGTTTCATAACACAAAAACATATTTTCCCGATAATTCCCTTTTGCTATCTTGTGAGTAAAATTAGATATTGACAATTATTTTACACCGAAAGGCAGTTTGGACTAATTTGTGGGCATTCTGTTAAATTGAGGTTATATTTTCATGATTCACTAGCCATGTGTGTGGCATATGTCAAACAAAAACTTTAATGTTGTTGGTACTAAGCCCACGTTGTCTTCTTTTGTTTTTTGGGCAAATAATAATGAATAATTTAAGTTGCCCGAAAGCACTTTTAATTTTCAAAGTTCGAAGTAAAAATTTTATTTCCAATACAAAGCTGAATATTAAAAATATNCCGAAAGCACTTTTAATTTTCAAAGTTCGAAGTAAAAATTTTATTTCCAATACAAAGCTGAATATTAAAAATATTCTATTAAAATTAAAATTTTCGAAGCTTTGCCCACCCCTACTCATTATACTCAAAATTAAGTATAATAAGGTCAAAAATTGTATTTAATTGATGTATGTACATGTCAGAACCCTCCACTACTGAAACCCCGTATGTCTGGAAATTTTTTGACAATCCCTTGAAAAACGGTAGATAGGGAGTCGACTGCAGTCAAACCCGATCAGGCCAAGCTCAAGGTGCCCCTCCTGCATTTGCACCTATTCGGACAGTCCAATGATCAGTAATTTGACCATTACCGCTCAAAGCACACCATCAAGTAATTGCGATTCTGGCCAAGCCAGGCCACCTCACTCNAATAAATTTTTGTTGCCTTATTTATTCATTTCTGTCTCAAAATTACAATTTTTTTGCAGTGAAATATAATTAATTTAATTTAAAAGACAGACATTTGCAACACGCGCAAGGTGTCACCAACATGAAGCAGAGCAGAGGGGCCCGCTGTTAACACACTGCCCAATCAATAATCTCTCCACACACTCTCAGCTGATGAGTGCATGCGGGACATTAAAAATTTGCCTTGCATTCGGTGTCAGATTATTTCCATTTTCGGAGGGTTAGAAAGTTTTAGGTCGCCTTGCATTTGGTGTCGGAATATAATCAATTTATATTTGGTATTTTGGTTTTTATATTCTTTATTTAAATGAGTTGATGTGAAATGTTTTTTAATGTATTGTTTACAATAATAATTTTTTTAAAAACCCCAATTTTTATAGTGTTTATTAGCTAAACTTCATTCACAGATAAAGTACAGCTCTCATTATTAGGGGTGGGCAAAGCGAAAAACTTAATTTCAAAGCAAATTTTTTAAAATATTCGCGAATGTGAATTGAAAATCAAATCAAAGAGTTTTGTTGATAAGTACAAATTGCACCAATTACTTTTTCAAATTTAATAAATACATAATTTTTACAAGCTAGGTAAAAGACACATAAAAGAAATGTTTTCCACTGAACAACAAAAAATATGATCATAGTTTTTTTACTATGTAAGTACATAAATTGTCTTTCATGCGAAACAAATCTAAATAAACTGAAAATTAATCCAGGTTTAAGGAATATTTAAAAGTAGCCTATTATAACAGACTTGAAAATCATTTTTCATTATATCAGCATATTCCTTGACTTAAATGTAAAATAATAATACTAAATAAGAAACTAAAAATTATTTCAGCAAAGTGTGAAACATACAAAACTTGGACACAATAATTAATTGCAGTGCTCATGTTTTTATACCCCAGTAGTTACGTTGCGTACATATACATTATTAAATTACGTGAGTTAATGTTGTGGAGCATCAAGTATATTTAAATTTTGTTTGGTCTTCATCTTTGTCTTCTACAAATACGCACAGTAACGGTTCCATTCCTTTATTTTTTGTTCAATTATTCAGTCAACGAAACACTGTTGACTGTATGGGTATTCCGAGGCCAGTCAAAATGGCATGAAGTGAAGTATAGTTATTAACACTTTCCCATTTTTTTATTACATTACTGAGATTTGAATTGCAGTGGGTGTAATTTCACAGTAGTTAAGTAAGTAAAACTTGTAGTTTAATCTCCAATTTATCACACTGTCATGCTATAAGGTGTTGTTACACACGAGGGTAATAAACATATATTACCAATTAAAATCTGATGTGCCGAATGAAGTTTAGGAAGACAATGAAGTGTTTCATAACACAAAAACCTATTTTCCCGATAATTCCCTCTTGCTATCTTGTGAGTAAAATTAGATATTGACAATTATTTTACACCGAAAGGCAGTTTGGACTAATTTGTGGGCATTCTGTTAAATTGAGGTTATATTTTCATGATTCACTAGCCATGTGTGTGGCATATGTCAAACAAAAACTTTAATGTTGTTGGTACTAAGCCCACGTTGTCTTCTTTTGTTTTTTGGGCAAATAATAATGAATAATTTAAGTTTCCCGAAAGCACTTTTAATTTTCAAAGTTCGAAGTAAAAATTTTATTTCCAATACAAAGCTGAATATTAAAAATATTCAATTCAAATTAAAATTTTTGAAGCTTTGCCCACCCCTACTCATTATACTCAAAATGAAGTATAATAAGGTCAAAAATTGTATTTAATTGATGTATGTACATGTCAGAACCCTCCACTACTGAAACCCCGTATGTATGGAAATTTTTTGACAATCCCTTGAAAAACGGTAGATAGGGAGTCGACTGCAGTCAAACCCGATCAGGCCAAACTCAAGGTGCCCCTCCTGCATTTGCACCTATTCAGACAGTCCAATGACCAGTAATTTGACCATTACCGCTCAAAGCACACCATCAAGTAATTGCGATTCTGGCCAAGCCAGGCCACCTCACTCTCTCCTAAACTGCCAAGTAATCCCATGAATAGGGCTCTAGCTACACGGCCCTACAAGGGAGAATGCCTGCTCGAGCTGGAAACTGTGAGGCGTAAACGTGATGCCTTGGTTAGCAAGACACCTAATGAACTTGCACACAACACAGAATACCCTGGTCATGACAGGAAACTTTTATTGTGTGAGGAACCTGGTAGCGCTGCGGGATGAAGGAGTCGATGATCATCTCCTGGAGACGCAGCTCTCGGGACAGACTGCGCACGCTGTCCAGCATCCCCTCCATCTCCCGCTGGTGTTCGTGCTGCAGGTCGTTCAGCTCTGCTTTTGCAGACATCAGCAACCCAAACACCTTCTTCAACTTTTTGGTCTTGCCTGTTGCCTCTTCCTGCAGAGTCGAGTACTTCTCCTCTATGTCCACCAATTCTGCCTGCCAAACACACACATAGGTGTGGCCAGAGTTGGCAATATTCTGGTAAGGGATGGTTTCATTTTAAGGACCAAGAAGCAAACATCTAAGTTTAACATGCAGTGAAATCACAGCTAGCACAGATGTATCTGCATTGTTTCCTTCAAGGATGTTGGAACCTATCTTCCTCTAGTACCAACAATGAAATAAACAAATTAAAAAATACCATGTGTTTCTATATATTTATCATACACTTTTTGCAGCTGTAAGTCACAGGGGAAATTATTAGTGTGCTTTTAACACACTACTGATGGATGGGTGGTCCCATGCTTACCCGGACCACCCAATGGTCATGCCTATGAACACACAGATGTCACACCCACACTACACACAAGAGTACAAAATATACCTTCTAATATGCCTCTACGTTGTTATAGTAATTATCTTTAAATATAACTACCGTATTTTATAGCATATAATTCGCCTGCGCATATAGGTCGCACCATTATTTTCAAAGGATGTTAAAAATATAATATTTATCGTTTATAGGTCGCGCTCATCCTTGTTGTAAATCCTGTACAACACGGGCTGCATCACAGGTGGCTGATGCACGCGACCTTGGCGAAGGTCGTGTGGCAGCTGTCCTTGTAAGCAAGCGGTGTTGCCAAGCGTACAGCGCAGACACAGCGCGCCGCAAGTTTGTTGGACGTAGTTCGTCTGGAATGTTCTGATATAGCGCTCGAGATGCAGCCTTGACTGCCGGAGTTTATATATTTATTGGAAAAGAGAAATAACTTATAAACATGTAATTTAATTTGAAGTGATATTTTTACGACAAAAATTTTATCGAGCTTCCTTTTTATATATTTAAAGTATTTCTAACGATTTATGTTAAAAGCAAAAACCTAACCATTATTTCTGCAGTTTATCTTTGTAAGTTTTAAATAAACGTACAAAATATAGAAAGGCATTTGAATATTTACGCTACGTAATTCTCTTCGCAATCCTTAACAGAAAAAAATATTTTAAAAGAATCAAAAGGAATTGATTCTTGCTCAATAACTGACAATCGATTATTTCCGAAAGTTTTCCGTGGAGCGTAAGAGATAACAGCACATTAGCGTTGGTTCTTGAGTACTAAATGTTAGCTGTGACTTACACGTCTTTCTCTTATATCGTCTTTGCGCCGCACGTAGTGTTGTTTTGATGTTGTTGCAGTGAAGAAGTGCGACAGTTTCTTGATTGAAAAGCGATGTACCTACACCGCAGGTTTCAAAATGAAAGTGATTTTGTTCGCTGAAGAGTTTGGAAATCGAGCCGCGGGTCGTGAATTCGTAGTAAATGAAACGTTAGTGCGGGGCTGGAGGAATTTTTCTCACTTATAAGTCGCACCCCNAAATGAAACGTTAGTGCGGGGCTGGAGGAATTTTTCTTACTTATAAGTCCCACCCCAAGTTTTCAATAAATTTTTTTAAAATAAAATGTGCGACTTATATGCGATAAAATACGGTATCTCTTTTCTAACTTTTTGTCCTAAAAATTATAATTTCAGATCTCCGAACCCCAATACAGGTTGGAAGAGTAAGTTTCCAGATAATAAAACAAAAGTCAACAGGGCGGAAATAGTAACACTGACTGGTTCTAGGGAAATATCAATTCCATTATAATGAAAAATTCCTATTTTAACTTATGACAATTAAGCTTAAAGGGTAGCGAAAAAAAAGTGTGGGGAGAGGAGATCGAAAGAGGAAAGAAAGCAAAAAAGTGACGGGGTGAGAGGGGAACAGAAAACGAGAGAAAGGGCAAGAAATGCATGACAGAGAAACAGGGGCTTTATTATAATTTTCTTGAAATGTGGCTCCCAATTGTTACATTATGGTTGTTTTAATATTTCCGGTATTTGGTTTTCTAAGTTAAAGATGACATCTCGACTCTCATGAGAAAATTACTTAGGTACTCAATAGCTAATGTTTTATGCTGCCTAGCAATTGGCAAGCTCAATTTCAACACGGTGAGTGAGAAGTGTGGTGACCGTAATTATTGTAAAAAGGCATGACTTTTGCACACCAGACCAACTAGAAAGGGGGAGGGGGGGATCATATTTGGAATATTATTAAAAGTACTCAATTGTATCAATAGCTGTTTCGACGTATATTCAATGTATTGCTGTATCTCATCAACTACGTACTCTTCCACCCACACATTTTTTAAAATGCAGAAATGGCCTAGAAGTTATGTTACATGGTTACTAACTGCTAATAAATTACATTTTGGGTTCAAGACTCGAAAATAAAATGTTTTTTATTTTGCATAATAATGATGTAGAAAACTATTTTATTTTAATATTCTATAATTAAAAGGATAAATATATATACAACTGTTTGCATGCAGTAGTAGTGGCAGAATGAGTTACTGTAGTAAAAAATTAAACCCTGTTAACTATTTAAGTGAGTGAAGAGATTTGGGCGGCTCTTATCAGCGAGGTCTTGAGAGCCGGTGAGGGTGATTGAGGTGAGTATGGAGCGGCGCCGGAATGAAGGGGCGAGGGAAACGGAGATCCTGAGAAAACCCGCAGACTAGCGGCATTGTCCGGCACGATTCCCACATGCAAAATCTGGGAGTGACCCGGCCGGGGATTGATCCTGGTTCCCCTTGGTGGGAAAAGGACAGGCTAACCGCTCAGCCACCGTGGCACCTATTAATTATTTAAGATTTGTTACGTAGATGTAATGCAATTTTATTGTTAACTGTATGTAATTTTGTACATCATTATGTATTACGAAAAGAAAATTTTACAAATTGATTTCTATTCACTTTGTTGACTCTCAGTAGTTTGTTTATCTGGACTGTTAGCTAGGCCATTCCATATAAAATCTTCAAATTAAAAAAAAAATTATGAAAGCTACACCATTTTTGATTTTGATAAAAATTTGTTCCTAGTTACCCTATCCTCAAGATGAAAGAAAAACAATTCTTTACATTTTTACCTACAAGTGGATGATGGCAGCCATTTTTCATACACCCTGCAAGCAAATTTCCCAGATTTCGGAGGTTCACGCAACTAGCCGTAACGTTTTTAATAAGCCCCCTATTGTGGAGTTTTTTAGTATAATTTAAAAGCTTATTAAATTTCAAAGTTGACTGTTCGGTTTTTCCAAAGGTCCCTGCGCTTAACAGGGGTGAAAATAACAGAATGGGACAACTTGTGCCCTACAGCTATTCATCAAAAGTATATTTCATAAAAAAACTCAAATTTTTATTTTGTCCTCCAGGTAACTTTTTTTGGCTTCAGAAACACCAAATTTTAATTTTTTCCTAAGTTGGAGACTATTTTTTTCTAGGAAGGAAGTCTTTCAACCCAGATAACTTTGTTGCTGCATTCTGTTCTACATGTAGACACTAAGATCAGATCTCTAAATGCAACTTTGGTGAAGCAGAGTGGGGTATAAAGTGGAGTAAAATAGTCATCTGAATGCTGAAAGCAAATGGCCGCTATATTGAAAATACAAAATGTAATTTATAATATAAATACAAAGTGTAATAGTATCTCATGTAAGTTTTTAAATGACACTAAAAACTCCACAATGGGTGACATATTAAAAAGTTATGGCTAGTTGCATAAACCTCTGTAATCTGTGAAATTTGCTTGCAGTGTGTATGAAAAATGGCTGCCATCATCCACTTGGAGGGAGAAGAGAGGAGGGAGAGAGAGTAGAGAAGGGGGAAAGAGAGAAGGGGGAAAGAGAGAAGAGGGAAAGAGAGAGGAGGGAGGAGAGAGGACAGAGGGAAGAAAGTGAAGAAAAGAGGAGGGAGGAAGNTTAATTTTTTCCTAAGTTGGAGACTATTTTTTTCTAGGAAGGAAGTCTTTCAACCCAGATAACTTTGTTGCTGCATTCTGTTCTACATGTAGACACTAAGATCAGATCTCTAAATGCAACTTTGGTAAAGCAGAGTGGGGTATAAAGTGGAGTAAAATAGTCATCTGAATGCTGAAAGCAAATGGCCGCTATATTGAAAATACAAAATGTAATTTATAATATAAATACAAAGTGTAATAGTATCTCATGTAAGTTTTTAAATGACACTAAAAACTCCACAATGGGCGACATATTAAAAAGTTATGGCTAGTTGCATAAACCTCCGTAATCTGTGAAATTTGCTTCCAGTGTGTATGAAAAATGGCTGCCATCATCCACTTGGAGGGAGAAGAGAGGAGGGAGAGAGAGAGGAGAGAAGGGGGAAAGAGAGGAGGGAGAGAGAGGAGAGAAGAGGGAAAGAGAGAGGAGGGAGGAGAGAGGACAGAGGGAAGAAAGTGAAGAAAAGAGGAGGGAGGAAGNGGAGAGAAGAGGGAAAGAGAGAGGAGGGAGGAGAGAGGACAGAGGGAAGAAAGTGAAGAAAAGAGGAGGGAGGAAGACAGTACGGATTAGGAGAAAGGTAAGAGACACAAGAGAGAGATAGTGAAAGGTGGAAAGGAGATAGTGGCAAGAAGTAACGGTGAGAGTGAGTGTAGAAGGTGGAAAGAGAAGAAGGGAAAGTGACAGAGAGATGATGGAGAGATGAAGAAGGGAGAAAAAAAGAGAGAGAGAGAGAGAGAGAAGGGTTGAGAGAGCTTGAGAGGCTTTGGTAATTGATTAACAGCAAGGACTTTATGTTGCAAGATTATCACCCAGTCAATGAATGAGTTTCCTCACAATATTATGGCTTCTTATACTTTCTATATACAGCCATTTCTCTACCAGTCACAATGTCTTCAAGTTTCCCACAACCAATTAGGGTGGACCTCGAGCTGGGACACGCTGTAGCAGAAACAGCACAAGGTGCATAGTAAGAAAAGGTGGGTTACCTCCTTGGCTTGCAGGGCCTGCCGTAACTGCTCCTCTTTGCGTTTCCTTTGCTCCAGCTCCCAGGCCGACGCCTCCAGCAGCTGCTCCTGCACCTGGGCCTTCTCCAGCAGGTTCTCGCCTCCCACAAGGATCTTCTTCTCCAGGTTCTGCAGTTTCTCTCGCAGCTCCTCATGCTCAGTCCTGCAACCCACCACTCCTACAACACCTGCTCTCAGGCTCTGTGAACAATGTAAGTCTGACAGAATGTTANCTCAGTCCTGCAACCCACCACTCCTACAACACCTGCTCTCAGGCTCTGTGAACAATGTAAGTCTGACAGAATGTTAACAACAAAAACTCTCATGCTAAAATAAGCATTATGTGCAAAAAAGAGGAGAAACAGACCAAATCCACGTCTACTTAAAACCAGCAGAATCATCATAAGTGGAATTAGTTGATGCTGCATTTCAATACACTTTTTACTTTAAATTTTTTATTAAAACTATTCAGTTATGCATATTTTACAAAATTTTAAAATAAATTTAAGGTAATCTAAGTTATAAAAATTAAATATAAAAAAAAATGGTTAAGTATAGTACAACAAACAATGAAGACTTTGTGTTTCCTTTGTGAGCTTGTGTTGTTTGAATATCTGCCTCTTGTAGATCTCTGTATTCTTTAATAACCATGCAGGCATGTTCACCCAGACTCACTGTCTCCACTTGTTTGCCCAAAGCATTGACAAGAGTGGCACGTTTGCCTTCATTTGGAATAACGGTGCAAGGCAGCAGACAGGTGAACACCTGCTGCCAGTCAACTACTGATGCTTACAAACTCAACCCCGACAGCTCATCATTTGGTGTGTCGCCCTGGACAAGTTACATTTCATATCATGCATCATATCATCAAATCCAACCCCATGTCCAAGTCATGAGATGGCACAAAGTAGGGAAATGCCTGCAAGGGTGAAGTACAGTGGGAACTTTGTGGGCCCTGGTGAGCTGAGATAGGCCTAGCCAGCCAGTAGTGGACTAACTAAAATGCTTTCGATAACAGAACATGAATTGGAAGGGTTGAAAAGTCTGATGATAGACATGGCTTTGGAAAGGACTAACCTTGAATGTATGGATGACTGGAAAGGCAGAGAAGGTTTTGAAAAGCTGGAGAGAAGACAGCTGGAGATTCTAGAGATGGCAGAGACAAGATGGAAAAAGGAAGATAATGAAGGAAATGAGAAAAGGTAGAGACAAGGTAAAAAAATAAAGACATGAAGGAAATGAGAAAAGGTTGCAAATTATATTGAAGTGCAAATGAGGATAAGTCGCTGGATGATAAAAATTTAGGTATCAAAGAAAGGAAGAAGATTGGAAATAATACAAGTACAGTAGAACCCTAATTATCTGAGTTAATGTAGGTAGAGCTTACTGTGGATAACCAAAAACTCGGATAATACGAACTATAAGTAACAAAACCTTTATAAAATATACACTCAACTCACCTTATATCAATAAAGGAATAANTGGATAATACGAACTATAAGTAACAAAACCTTTATAAAATATACACTCAACTCACCTTATATCAATAAAGGAATAAGCACACAATCATGTTAAGTTTCTGTACAAATTGTACTTTACATTCAAATACACAAACACTTGTTCACACACTGTACAAATTTTATCTCAAATCTTTTAAAAAAAATATTTTACAGTTTTTTATTTTATGCAGGCACCCCTCTTCTTTGCAGCAATGCCTCGCAGCCATCTCAATACCATGATGTCAGCTGGTGATGTATTGTCTTGTTGCTCAGCATAAAACAAAGCCTTCTCTAGTGCACTTACACTTTCTGTATGACTGATCTTTTTTTGATTCTCAAGGGCGCCACAATCTTCATCTTCAATGTTGTTTTCTTGAGTGATAAGATTCACTATCTCCTCATCATTTACTTCAATCAGATGTCATTTTTCATCCACTCATCTACGTCATTTTTCGTTATGGGGTCACTAACCGGCAGCTTGTCCAAAAGTCTCGCCGATGGTTCGTTGTCTGATGTTTCCTGATCTTCATTTGAGTTTTTTTTTGTTGAATGAAATATTTTTACAAGTTTTCGGAATTGTTGTATACTTAATTTCATCCCAAGATTCTCCCAGCCAATAAATTACATTTTTTATGTCGACCCTTTTTGAGACTTGCTACAACAGTTAGCCCATTTTCCTATTCCTTAATGAGCCTTTCAAAAGTTTGTGCCAGTAATTCCACTTCAAATTTTCAAGCACTCCTTGGTCAAGTGGTTGGATAAGGGATGTTACATTGGGAGGTAAGAAAACGGCACAAATTTCTCCGCACGCTAATTCAATTTCATCTGGATGATTTGGGGCAATGTCTAGTATCAGAAGAGCCATCTAAATATTATTCTCATTAGCAAATCTTTTGACAGCCGGGACAAAATGCTCTAAAAACCTTCACTTAATTCGTCACAGTTATAATTCTGCTGAGCAGTAAGTTCATTTCCCTTATTAAGCTTCTCCAATTTTCCAACAAAACCTTTTACTACATCTGAATCAGCCGACAAAATTTCTCCTGTAATTTTTAACTCCCTTACTCCGTATTGTCTCCTCCATCGATCAAGCCACCCGTAACTCGCTGTGAAATCTTCTCCATTTTAAAACACATCTTTAAAGCCTGTAGCAGTGAGCCAGACAGAGGCCTTTCCTTTTCCGTAATTTGTTGGAACCAACAAAACAGAGATTCAGATGTTTGCTCATATTCATTAATTTTCATAGTTTACCTATTCTCTAAAGCTTTTTCATCTCCGGTCATTGTCGATTACTGCGAAACCCACTCCTCAATTTTATTTTAATTCCTTCTCCAGTCACCGACCGTTACTTCTCCAATGCCTACCTTGGTCCACCCTTTTTATTGTGTCAAGTTTATCTTGTAATGACAAAACTATACGTTTCCATTTCTTGCTCATAATTCAGTGATAAGGAAGAAAAGGATGTAAAATCACATGCATGTCACACTTTATACTAACACGAATAAAAACGCATAAGTGCCTGGTCCACAGCTGGCAAAAAACTGACAAAAATGGTGATGGCATTGACATGAGTGACGGGCAGGGAGACAATGGTGGAAAGGAGGTGAGTCACACCCTCACATACCATTCTCACTTGCTTGGTAAAGTTGGGGGTAAAAGTTAATTTACCAACCTAATGGAATCATGGATTTACAACAATCTTAAAGAAATGATTAAATATGAAGTTTCATCAGTACCTTGTAGAGTACTTCGGCTAACACGGAGCTCAGGGCTCTGTTAATCTGGGTTCTACTGTATATGCCCCACAAGTAAGATGCACTCAACAGGAGATGGAAGATTTTGAAGATGAATTGTAGAATCAGTTGAGTGGTCAGCTAATCATAACCGCAGGAGACAAAATGCTCATGTAGGTACTGAAATAAATGGGTATGAAAATGACGTGAACTACACGTTCACGAGTCCTTTTGCCCACTGACTGCCGTAGTATGGCCACACCAGACGCACCACACCGATAGGCTTGTGGGCACGAGTACATTAGTGTTTATTATTTATTCAGTTTATTTCGTCAGTGTATTTGTTAATAGTGTCAGTGTGTAATTAATTAATAATTTGTTTTGTCATCGGAGACAATCTGCCCAGCCACAGCCAGAGACATGTGACATTCTACATTTGGCAATGCTGTGGCTGGTGCAATGAAAACATTTAGAATAAGTATTATCATTTTTATTATGTATTTGTGTAAGGGTAATTATGTTTTCTTGTGTTAATTTAGTTCATATCATTTTCCATCCCATAATCATCTTTCAGTGTATATTGTGTTTCACCGTTTCACCGCATGGCGTCAGCTGCGCCTAGGTAGCGGAAGCCGGCGCACATTTCCGGCCAGTATTCGCCAGGACTTGGACGAGCTCGGACGTACGCTCTCCCCACTCCGCAGAAGCCCTAGCAAGGACATCATCTGTCGAACAGTATCCAGTCGCATCCATAACATTATAAATCATTATCATCATCTCTTTCCTTACTTAACTTGCATAGCGCCGAGGGGAGAGCGACGTTATTATTTATCGGGAATCAAAAGTGCATTTCGAGCTTCACATGATAAGACCACGTGGTCGCTTGTAGTTCCGGGCCATTCAGGCCACGTGTCTTCTGTATAGTTGAGTGTACATAACGGGGTAATAAATACCTTAACAACCAGCACCACTGTTTTTATTGATAATCAAGTAAGGCGTGCGAGGTGGCCCACAACCTCGGCAACGTGTGTATGACGGAGTGTTTACCAGAGTCCCTAGGCTGTCGGC
Organism: Clitarchus hookeri; assembly: GCA_002778355.1. Lineage (NCBI taxonomy): Eukaryota > Metazoa > Arthropoda > Insecta > Phasmatodea > Phasmatidae > Clitarchus > Clitarchus hookeri. Next base: position 231,497 of record NQII01003758.1, on the reverse strand, counting down.
CGAACGACCCTACATCTCATCAGCTCACCGCAGAGCTGTGGCGCCGGGCACACACATATTACTTTACAACTCTGGAAACACCGCAGATCAAGTTGGCTTTATCGTCGTAGCCAAGCTTGGTCACGTCAAAAATGTGATGGGAACAGAAAGATGGGGAGGTATAAATAAAGGAGACAAATTGGTGGACTTCCGTAACAGAAATGGTTTGATGATTGGAAATACATGGTATAAGAAAAGGGAAAGCTACAAGATAAACTGGCACATTAGAAGTGAAGAGATTTGGGCAGCTCTTAACAGCGAGGTCTTGAGAGCTAAGGAGGGTGATTGAGGTGAGTATGGTGCAGTACAGGAATTAAAGGGTGGGGGAAATGGGCGATCGCCAAGAAAACCAGCCAACCAGTAGCATTGTCCGGCATGATTCCCACATGCGATGACACATTAGAGATTGGTGACAAAGTCAGTAGTAGACTACATGTTCTACAACCAGGAATTGAATAGCAACATGACAGACATCAATATCATACCATCAGAAGCTCTAAAAAATGACCACCAGCTCTTAGTAATGCATATTACAGCAAGGATGGAAAGGAAAAAAAAACAGAAATGATGGAAAGAATAATAAGAATATGTAAGTTGAAAGAAAAGGAGAATATGGAGTAGTACAAGGAAATAATAAGAAGCAAGATACCATTAGATCAAGCAAAAAATTGAAAGCATAAATGGGAAAAATTCAAAAGCACATTGACAGAAGCTGCAGAAGCAGTTTGCAGTAGGACCAGAAAAATAGAGATGGAAGGAGACACCATGGTGCAATGAAGGGTAAAAGAAGCAATAAAGAGGAAGTAAAAAGCCTTTTGGAAGAAATTCAAACAGAGGACAGATAGAAAAGGGAGGAGTATGAGACAAGAAAGAAGGAAGCTAAAATAACAGTAGGGGAAAAAAAGAGAAAATGGGTTGCAAAGTCGATGCAAACGATTGAAGAAGACAGATAAGGCAACAAGATGGTGCAGTACAGAATGATTAAGAATAAGAGAAGAGATGTACAGGAGGATGTCATATTGGTACATAAAAGTGGGAATGAAGTTCAGGAAAAAATCAACTCAAAGTAATGTGGAAAGAATACTTTGAGGACCTTTTAAATCTGACTGGTATAACTGAGTAAGAGTGGCCAAAAGAGGTAGTCGGGACCAATAAACAGAAAGGCAGGTTGAAAAAGCACTGGGAAAAATGAACTGTATAAAAGCATTAAGTTGAATTAAGTTGAGAGATTTGGGCAGCTCTTAACAACGAGGTCTTGAGAGTTGATGAGGGTGAAATGATGTGAGAATGGAGAAGCGCCTGAATGAAAAGGGAGGGAGGGGGGATGGGAGTTCCCTGAGAAAAACTACAAACGAGCGGCATCACCTTGCCTGATTCCCGCTTGCGAAAATCCAGGAGTAACCCGGCCGAGGATTGAACCCCGTTTGCCTTTGTGGGAGGCAAACAGTTTAACCGCTCAGCCACCGCGGCCCCAAAAAAGCAACAAAAATAGATGAGTTAAGTGTAGAGATGGTGAGAGCAGCAAGGAGAAGTCGGAAAACTGTAGCTGTGCCAGTTGATGAGAGTAGTGTGAATTGAGGATAAAATGTCAGCAGAGTGGAAAACTGGAATAATTACACCTATTTTCAAGAAAGAAAATAGGAAAGAGTGAAACAAATGTAGGAAAGTTACACTAATGTGGGATCATGATAAAATACACAAAAAGGCTAGTTGACAAGAAGATAAAAGATATAGTACAGGTAAAATTAGGGGATGAGCAGTATGGCTTCAGACCAGGATAATCTACAACAAACCTCATATTTGCAGTAAAGGCAGTAACAGGAACACCACTGTGGGTATAGGAAAAACTTGGGAATGGCATTTCTTGGCATTGAAAATGCATATGATAGTGTACAAAGAAGTAAAACCGGGATTCCACTGAGGCAACAATTTGGCAACATGATGCATGCCGCTGACAACAGTTCTTGCTGTGTGTGGCATGCGGCTTGTTACCAGAGATAAGAAAAGATGCCGCATGCTACATGCATTGCAGGGTTTAGAATACGCTACTTGTAGACACGTGTAGCAAACCACAAACGCTATTCCACTACAGCGACAGTTTTCTGGCTGACTGAAAAAGAAAGATGTCTTTGCAGACTATTGCGGCAGCAGCTTATATTGTGATTGAGAATGGTTGCAGGATGAAACGGCCCTGGTGTTACAGGCGAGAATTATTCATTACACTACTTCAGGGACAGAGCAAATTATTTGACAAGTTGTGTCCGGATGACAAAGCGCACTTCAGAAATTTTGTGTTGAGCCAGGACGACTTTGAATTTTTGCTTCAAAAGATTAAACCCATAATTAATAAGTGTGATACCAACTTCTGTAAGGCAATGCTACCAAAAGTGCAACTGTTGCTCACACTAAGATTTCTGGTTAGTGGGGACAACTACGTTTTGCTAATGTACTCGTTTCGTGTTTCTGAACCTAGCATCTCACAAATTATCCCTGTGGTTTGCAAGGCATTGACAGAAGTGTTGAAAGACATTGCAAAGGTAAGTAAATCAAAAAATAAAAATGTACTAACTGTTAAATATCACTACAGGACATTGTATTTAAATAAATTACCTGGAAAAATAACTAAAAACAATTACAGATGGATAATTAGCACACAACATTTAGAGAAAGAAAGTGATTCAGGAAGGCATATGTATGTTTCAATTTACAATCAAGAAAAGCTGTCTTTAATAACTTCACTTTCCCGACATATTATATACCCCCACTCACAAAATTGGTAATATGAAATAAGTGACATTGCTTTGAATGAATATAGTAATGACCATGCTGCTGTATCATTCCCAAGTACAGTTTTAAGTTGAAAGATCTTGAAGTTGCACAAACTTGGTAATTCAACATCCCTGTCAACGCCATTGTTGTGTTTGATTTGTGTTTTTGAGTTAATTAGTTTTTTTCTTGGGAATATCCGTGTTAAGAAGAAAGATGAGCAGATCATACTGGAACAACATTTTTCTTTTCACTGGCGAAGCCACACTACTTACTTATGTTCTGCAGTCTTTTGTGCTCCAGATGAAAAGCTGAACGCGGGTTTTTAATTTTCTTTTTTACTTTCTCAACACTGCAATCGTATTGATTTGAAAGCAGTTACAGCATATCTATTTTCATTTTATTGTTTTTATAATCGCCTGAAGTTACATTCCATAATTCAGGGGCACAGTGACAGTCTTCTATAAAATGAAATGTGTTTTTTCAATGGACCATTCCATCTTGTCGCCCAAAATTTGCCACACCGATACACACACTGCCGGATCCAGGATTACACTGTTTGACAGTCAGATTTTTGAGGCATGCAGCAATATTGTTGGCCCGACAAGAGGCAACATGTCACATGCCACATGAAGATCTGTGTTCCCTACGTTGAAAGCCGGCTGTCTGTACGCCATAGTCAGTCACACGCTACATGTTGCCAAAATGTTACCTCTGTGAAATTGGGCCTTAAGGTATGAGGCACATTGAAAAACAAAGAAGTGACAAGGGAGACAATAGACAGAGTAAAGGAGACATACTATGGAAAAGTGAGGCATGTGAAAGTAGGGGAGGGAAGATTCACATGGTTTGAACAGAGAAGCGGACTGAAACAAGGATGTGCACTCACACTATTACTTTTTATAGTGGCTATGGATAAGTTGATGAAGAGGGTGACGCGTGACGTCGGGTGACTGACGACAACGTCACGGTTGGGCAAGGTTTTGCGTGTCGGTCAGAGACACGGGCGGTATGCTTGACTGACTTTACTGGCTGCCAACCAGATCACGACTGGTGTATAGGCATAGGCTAAGGCGCGTGGCTTCATGGCAACAAAGTTGGCTGTGGGCTTGGCTGTCCTTCGTATTACTGGTTGGCACACATCCACTGGTTTACCTGTATTGGGCGTGGCCCGGGGTAGCTCTTGACTCTGCCACTTTTGCTGCTGAGGTCGGTCGGAACTCGTGCCTAGTCCTGGTGCTGCAGTTGGCAGTGCTGAAGGATGCCTGTGGAGGGCTGCTGGTCCTGGTGCTCCGGAACCACAAGTTCGCTATCCCCAGTGGCAAGTGACGTCTCTGATGGAAGTCGGTGACGACCGGATGCAGCTGGCCGGTGGTCTTGAATGGGGGCTGAAATAAGGAGGGGGAGGGAGCTGGGAGGTGAGGCCTCTCCAACTGTTGGGCGGCTTAAACACGTTCCCGGAGGGTTATGCTGTTAAGTGCAGTTGGGACTGGGTTACAGCTCCCGTTGTATTCGGAGGCAGTAGCTGCCTTCCTAGCTTGCCACTTCGCACCACTCCTATGGGTGTATGTCATAAAGGTGGATACTAAAGTCGGCCCCATGAAGAAAGAGCAGGCAATGATGATCCCTAGCTTGGTGTACAGCCAAGCAGAGGCTGAGCCAACCAGAATCGTACCAGATTACTTGAACCATCTACAGTTCAGCGCGGTGGTTAGAGCAGTGGGTTTACCCTCGATGCCCGACAACGATGTGGGTGTGGTCGAAAGGTGGGCAGACCAGAACCAGTCTATCACTCGTTCCGGTGACAGTTCAGCGCGGTGGATGGAGTGAATTGGCTGGGCTGGTTGACAAGGCGCCTTGTGGATTGAGACTCTAGTGGTTGTGGCTCTACCATACTGCACACCAGGTGCAAAGTAGCACAGTATGGGTGGCCATCTAATGGGTCTGTTTGCAACGTACTTTCGCCCGGTTAAGGGAGCTCTCATTCCTACCGTCGGTTCGGCAATTGGATTTGTAAATGACGCGGTCTCCTGCTTTCCCTGGTGGGTTGACATTTATGGGGGATAAATGACACAGTCACCCTAGAATCAGTCCTCTGAAGTTTGCTAGACAACATGTTTATTCTGTGAGGAATAAACACTGTGGCCCATACTACATCCTAACTAACCAGTAACTGAAACGGAAGTAGATTACGAAAACCCGGTGAAGGGGACCTGGGTCTAAACTAGACAAGAGCAGATGCGGCTAGGTAGCTATAGTACTAACTGACCCTAACTAACTCGATGCTGTTTTCCAGAAGGGACTCTGGTGGCATTAACAGAAGGGTAGCACGTGTTGAAGAGGTTGAAGACTTCTTCGGAGGTTACTGGTGAAAGTCTTGAAGAGCTTCTGGTAGGTCATGAAGACATTGGAGTTGGCAGAGAGTTCCAGCACACGAGGTGGTGGAGCGAGCTGCTGAGAATGAACTGCTGTTCTGCGGCAGTGCACAGACATATATTCCACCTGCCCGTGGGCTCTGTGGTGCTGGGTGAACTCCTCCTCCCATGGGCGGAGCTACACTCTCGGGTGCAATTTCTCGGTCCGTGGCGAAAGCAGGCATCTCTGTCATGTGGGGTTGGATCGGCTGCACGAGATCAGGAGCTTAGCTGGGCCGCTTGGCTGGCTTATATCACACCTTGGGGGGTTGGCGTGACATCTGACATAATGGCAAAACAAATTTGGTTGACGTATCCATGGGTGCCCCCACGTTTAGGGGCGTGCTTTTAGGCTCTGGTAGCAAAACGTTTCCGGGTTCAAACCCTGTCTGGGGTGATGTGAAGCTACATGAAGATGAGGCGAAGTCGTGTTTAAATAACTGTCAGTGCGCATCACGCATCAAGGGTAGCAAGAAAAATTGGATAAGGAAAAAAATTAGGGTAATGGCATTTACAGATTACCTGATGGTATGGGGAAATAGAGAAGAGGAAGAACAAAAGCAGCTACATATTTGGAATGAGGCAGTGGAACAATATGGGATGAAGTTTAATGTGAAAAATAGTGAAATTGTGTTCACAACTAGAAAGAGAGAGTGAATACTGCAATAATGTTAGAAGGAGAACAGCTGAAGAAGGTGAAGAGTTTTAACTAGAGAGCATGGTTGAGGGAAGTAGAACAAATGACAATGACAAAGAGATAAGTGAGCAGGCAAAACAAACAGAAGGGTGCCTGAGGTAGGTGAAGAGTTTAATTTTAAGCAAGAACATCCCTCATACAAGCAAAAATATATGTAATGTATAAAGCATATCACATACCTATATTAAAATATGCATTGGAAACATGGTCAATGTAAAGAAGGAAAGTGAGTGAAGTGCAGGAAAATTAAATGAAATTTCTAAGAAGCAGATTAGGGATAACAAAAATGAACAGGATGCCAAATGTTAAGATAAGAGAAACATTGAAAGAAGGTACATTACAGAACAGAATAGAAACAATGAGAATGAGGTTATATAGACATGTAACGAGAATGGAAGGAGAGGGGATACCTGAAATGTGTGTGCACGACAAGAGGCCAAGAGGAAGACATAGGGATGAATGGCTGAAGAGAGTGGAGGAATGTGTGAGGAGGAGGAAAGATGAAGACTGGAGCAGAGTAAGAATGGAGAGGTGGTGGGAAGACAGAGAGGCCTGAGCTACAAACAGATCTGACAAGTGGCTGGAACCTGTTTCTCATGATAATGATGACGCAACTGAAACGCTGTTAAGGCAGGAAGTATTGTTGATTCTTTGTGAGCAGCTAGATCACAATATAAATATTTTCCTGATTCATGTTTTTAACCAGATCCCCACAGAATCAAATAAAGAATATACCTTAGTAATGTTAAGAGAAGTATTAATAAGTTAATGTTATATAATAATACTGATAACATGATACACAATTGATTTAAATGAGCTTGTTATTTTTTAAGAAATGCAGTCTCTATACTACTTAACTGAAGTACATGATGGTGAATCTTTGAACACTCGTCATATTATGAAGTGATCACACTTTCTACCTTGGTTAAAACGCAGTTACCAATACCAATTAAGTTTGAGTGAGTGCTGAATTTATATTCACAACAATGATTTTACAGTCCATATTTACTGTTATAGAGTTGAGTTTTAATGAAATCTGAAAGACTGGTGGGTAATAAAACCCTTCCTTCATTATATCCCCCTTCATATGGAAACACTGCAAAAAAACAACAACAACACCAACAAAAAAACACACACGCATGCACACACACACACACGCGCACACACACACACACACACACACACACACAAAAGTGAACAAACAAAACTGCTTATACAAGAAAGGAGAAAATGAAAACTTGAGTTAAAAAATAAAGGAAGAGTATCAGTTTGTTGTGAGATGGGACAAGTCCATATTGGGTTTGGTATGTTGTGGATCACTTTCCCTGCTCAGCAGAGCACTGCTGTGCCTGCTGGATAGGCTTTATGTTATGGCCAGCACTGGTGTGTCATTACCACACGAGAAAAGAAAGGCAATTGTGTGCAACTGGGCAGGAGACCACAGTGTACTAACGTAACAAGAGAGCTCAGGTGGCGACACATCATGTTTTAGCTTGCTGAATTGGGTCTTCTTTCACCACCACCGTGTCACTATAACCGGGACTCTGCAATACAAAGAGCCTTCAAACATGGTGACTCAGCAGCAAATCTAAGCAGCTATGCTTTCAACACGCCAGCATTACTCCGAACAGAAATCTTAAAAAAGAGCAACTTTTTGTATTACAAGAGCTGCTGTATTACGCAACAGCAGTTCATGCCACCAGCAGCACTGCTAGTAAATGTTATTTGGACATTTGACTGACAGTGAACTACTGTATTAAACAAGAGTGAGTGAAGATAACTGGGCGGATCTTAATATTGAGTGAAGTGAGGTGAGTATGGAGCAGCGCCGGGATGCAAGGGTGGGGGAAACGGGAGATCTCCGACAAAATCCGCCAACTAGAGGCATTGTCTGGCACAATTCCCAAGTGCGTAAATCCAAGGGGGCGACCCCGCCAGGAATTGAACCCAGTTCACCTAGGTGGGATGCTGTTACATTTCATTAGAATCAGATGTGAAGAAATGATGTAGAATTATCAGGCCAAAATTCTTTTTACCAATTTTATTTTTCTATTCGTCTTCTCAAAAAACTAGACAATTATCACTTGATTCTTGCTATAAAGGATGAAGTTTAAAAACATTTTTGCAGCAATTATAATTATTAATTAAATCACTTTAAACTTCTTAATATTATAATCATGAATGTACTTCGTCATGGTGGTAATAGTTCTGCTAGAAAAAATTGTGTTCAATTTTACTTCTGCCTTATTTATGTTGTCATCTGTCCTCTAATTGGCTGTCATCTGACCATGCCACATATCTCCGCCAATCAGCGATGGCGAGATGAGAGACAACTAGTACATGCTTTTTCGTGCATTTGTTTAATAAACACTGAATACTTTCTACCCTTTAGGGAAATAATGAATAAAAACAAACCAAATTATAATAATGAATATTGTTTAGAAACAAATGAAATATACTTACACATGATCTCAATGTCAATAAACTATTAAAATAACCAAAGATTATAATGCATTTTGTTTAACTCATATAATAAAGCATAATTTGGAAATTATATTAAATGAAGTGAAAAGATAAGCAAGTATTCCGTAATCATATCTAATTAAAATATCTCTGACCAACGGTAAGCATAACCACTCAAAAACTGCAATGTTACAAGGTGAGTAGTCTAACCATTACAAAATCGTGGCCCCGTGTATTAAATGAGATATTTCACACTTACTGATAGAGTTGGTAGTACTGCTTAAGTCTGGTTGCGGCAAGGCTGCAGCACTACTTGCTGGTGAATATGAAACAAAACTTTTCATCAGTTGTTTTCAAGTGACTCTGTTCGTGTTCACAATAAAGCCACAAAACAAACCCATTGACTTGCAAACAGTGTGAAATAATAGGATGAAAGAATTTATTACAGGAAATGAGAATTATCCAGTGATATAGAACATTCTTCACTACAGCAATGAGTAAGTAAATCTCACTGCAAGGGAAGCTAATTTTCTGTTTGTCTTCTCACAAGTCATTATACAACTCACTAAAAGAATTTTTTTTAAATTCTTTAATTCGTGAAAGGGTGAATTCTAAAAGTCAATTTTCCATTTTTCAAGTTTTTTTCAATTTGTTTGCTGTCTCGAGTACTAACAACATTAGATCACTTTCAATGTCGAACTTCACCGGGAGTGATTTCAAGCAGCAGTTTGCACTGCAGTCCTGCAACACCAGTGAGGCAGATGCATCACTACCGCACGAAACAGTACAAGTGTAGGCCCGCAGATGCATTGCTCAGCAGCAATGTTGAGTCGCTGAATACAAAACTTTCAGAGTCAATATCCTGGAAGTAAACCACTGCTCTGCTGAGCATAGAACTGTGTTTCGTTCAACGTCTAGGTTAGAGTTTATCAGTACGTTGGGCGATGTCGCTAGGATTAAGGGAGAAAATAGAGATCATGCCAATAAAACAAGCACATTATTTCTTGAGAATGCCCAACATGTCACAAAAAATGAAAGTTACAACTGGAGGGCACCACCAGTAGGACATATTTGCATGATCTACTGATTACACTCAGACTGTCTATTGAGGCTCAAACATTGTAATTGTACATCTCAGCAAGTGAAAATGTGGAACTGCTCCTTTAACGATCGGCAGCAGTGCACATCACCAGTGTTGACCTACATGCCCTACTGTTGAGAAGTTCAGTACTTGGCTGTATCAAAACATGCATCCATGGGGTGGGGCTCAGGAGATGAATGGCCTTAAGATACACCACACTGGGAAACTCCTAGGATGATCAATCAGCAATGTATACTTCTCAAAGCATTCACTTACGCATCCCACAACAAAGCCATCCTGTGGACAATCCATTTGGGAAATAAAAAACATGCGGTCACATTACAGTTATATCCATATCAGAGAGCACTGTTAGACATACTTTCAGCAGGAAGCTCTGTGAGTGGATTGTGGAACTGCCACTTCCGTAATCAAAATTGCAGACCACAAAGCAAACGACCTATGCATGCCACTACCTAACATCTCTGCACCAAACCTAATTAAAACAGGGATTCATATAGACTAACACCACCCCACCAAGTTAAATAGGACCTTGTTAGGACTCTCAGAAGGTGTAAGCAGATGGATAGGAGAACTGCACCAACATTATTGTATGTTGCACGCATGGAAGGCACACCACTCATGTTATTCACTGGTGAGAACAAGCAGACAGGGTAGTAGAAAAATAGTGAGGTTATCCATTGGTCAATAATATAAGACAACCTAGGAACTACAGAAGAATATTCATGTTTTGGGGCAGTGTGCCAAATTCCTGTATTTCCCTACATGCCACGATAATGCTGCAATCAATAGGTGCCAAGAGCTGCAAGCAAAGTATGAAGACTCCATCCCAGCATGCTGCAAATTCTACTAAATGGACTAATTTCAGTTCTAACTATACTCACAAAGTATTTTTCAGCTCCACTTCATGTCTCTCCTGATCTTCTAATTCTTTCAGTTCTTCATCCTCCTCTATTTCATCTACATCTTCCTTAACCTCAGCATCCTGGATAAATTAACATTTTTTTTTTATAAAAGTTTACAATAATACAAATGTATCTTTTCAGTTCACTAATCATTCATTACATGACACAAGTTCGAGTAGGAAGTGAAAATTGGTGCAATGAGCATGTTTATCTACAGGCACTGCTTATTTGAAAATCTGAAGCATGGGAAGATGATACTAAAGAATGTCAGATTAGATGTAAACTTTTTCTTTGCAACTAATTTTCTAACAACAGGTTCCTGATGCAACCAATCCCCCAGAAAGAGCTCTACAATCACGCACCATGATCTGTCTTAAGCAAGCCTTACACAAACTCTTTCCACCTTGCTATCACTCCTGCTAGCACATAGCTACAGTCAAATTAGGCCAAATTTAAGGCTAACCCATAGATTCAAAACAACAAGCTAAAACCTTCACTAGAGTGTTAAGGCAGTACCCCAGTTCATGACACAAAAAGTCCCAAGTAATCCCAACACAGATATTCAACCATTTTGAATTTAAAGTCGACCATATTGGATTTTTTAAAGCATTTATTCAAAATAATTTTGTGTGATTGTCATTAGTCCTACAGATAAGCTCTAATGATTAAATTATTCCCCTTTAAATGGGCTTTCGAAATACATATTACAAAAATATCAACATCAAAATGATAGTTTAAAATTCAAGAGACTTTAAAATAAAATATTACTATGAATTTCCAAGAAATATGTTATATTTTTAAGAAATTCACCACAGCCATGCATTATTAAAAAAATTTTTTCTAACGAAAGTTGTAGAGCATAAAAATTACTTACGATAACAGGCACTAACGTTTCCAAGCAGAAAAAGACCTTTAAACAATATAGTATAAAACGTAGCGCTTATCTTCTTCTAGATGCTGAAGAATAAAATTCTGTTGCTCCCTGGATGGTTTGTAGCATCTATTTTTCCACACAAAGGCAGCTGAGTTTTTAAGTAATGCTTGTTTCTCCACTTTTCACTTACCATTTACGAAAAAAAATAACACTGAATAAATTAAAAGCTGTCTCTCCCTCACTGATATTTACTTGTTTAGTGAAAAAATCTGCATGCACGTGATTGCCCCTCACATGCTGGTTGATTGTCACTTTCATAATTACCAATGTCACTATCAAGATCGCTATATATATCCTTGTCAACCTGTGTTGGTTCACTGTTGCTACAACCACAACCACTGCAATAACCACACATTTTGGAGCACGGTAAACCACCACTGTGGCACTCACAATTCCGTTCACATCCTGACTTGTAGTTTCATGTAATTAGAAGATGTAAATGTGTTGGGGAGCTGCTTCCTTAAGTGTTGGAACAGGCCTAAGACAACTATTTTCAACCTTCCAACCCCATTCGATACTTGGCCATGTCAAAATTGTTGCCTGGCTTCTCTCCATACATAGCTGTGAGAAAGTCTTCTTCTGCTATAGAGACATCTTCCACTGATGATGCGGAGCTCTTGAATACTTCCATTCTATCCCATAAAGCAGCATTGCTCTTAAATTTCACAAATGCAATTTTTTTTTCCTTATCAGAATGGAGCAGAAGAAAGAGCATATGCCTTGATACGTCCCCCAAAACTGTCTACAATCCACAGTTTCTGTATACCATACCTGGACGATTCTTTGTACCTGCATTGAGCATCTTAATATCCTTGTCTTATTTAGATAGTGAAATGAGGAGTACAAGCATATCTCTATCATTGCCTACTATTACAAACCGAAGCACTGAGTTTATCAGTGAAGCTTCTGTAGGAAATATCATGACATCAGCATCTGCAGGAGCGAACAAATGTATCGGTGACTGGTCTTTTTCTGCTTGGATGCTTTAGTGCTTGTTATTGTAAGAATTTTCTAGGCTCTACAAGTTTCGTTTGGAAGATTTTAAAAAAATAATGCATGGCTAAGGCACATTTAACAAAAATATTAAAGTTTTCTTGAACTATAGTAATATTGTATTATAAAATCTCTTGAATTTTAAATTATACTTTTGAAGTTGATATTTTTGTAACCCTTGGAAAGCCCATTTAAAGGGGAATCATTAAAAAAAAGAGCATATCTCTAGAACTAATAAAAATCGCACAAAATAATTTTGAATAAATGCTTAAAAAATCCAACAAGGCGGACTTCAAATTTAAAATGACAGAAAACCCATATTGGGATTACTTGGGACTTTTAGTATCCTAAATTGGGGTACTTCCTTAACACACTAGTTAAGGTTTTAGCTTCTTGTTTTGAATCTGTAGATCAAGCTGTAATTTGACTCGACTACATCTGGGAACTGACAAATTGCATTATGATATCCATGCATCACTACAGGACAATTAAATCAAAGTAAAAAGAATAACACACACATAATTTAACTATGATACACTGAAATCTTAAAGTTAATTTAGCACTGGAGTCTCTTTTCACTGTTCAATGAACAAATTTAACTAAGCATTGAAAAAATATTACAAATTTTAAGATTCAAGCCGTTAACCTAAGTCAAACAATGCATACTTAAGTGGTTAGAGAATGTTACTTTATCTTATACACATCATAACAGTGGTGTGAAAATACTGGTAAGGAACAAAACTGAAACTGTTTTTTTAAAACAAATACGTCACATAGTTTTCTGAAAAATATCTCACCTGCCCCACTCCATTTTCCCCTTGGCTGGACTTTCTTCGTGTCTTTCTCTTCCTGCTCTTTATCTCATCATCCACTTCTTCAGTGTCGCTCAATTCAGATTGCGTCCCTTCATCACCTACCAATGTACATGTCACCACATCAGCTACTATCAAAACATTATTTCCTGGCGAGTAAGTTGTGCTAGTATGGGAGATGCATCAGTTAACAGAAGTCATCTGTTCAACAGGTACAAAAACCTTTTGACCGACAGGCAGTTGTCCGAGATTCAGCTGATAGCCAGGCCACCTAGCCAACAGTCAGCTATTCAACAGCCAGTTGGCTGACAGATATTCAACAGGTCAGCTGGCTGTCGGATGGATGTTTGATAAGTTGGCAAGCAGACAGGTAGCAGTATGAATCACAGCATATGTCTTAAGTAATTCTGGAAAACTGATAGTAGGGTATATAGTGTATCTTGCCCCAACAGATAACATGCACATGCTGGTGCTGGGGCAGAAAGGAGGCAGTTAAAAGATGTTCACAGTATTGACAAACGTTTCTGCAAAAGGCCACAACTTTATTATATTTTGAGTATTTCAGTTTACTAATGGTGCCAAAGATTTTCGGAAAATCCACAATATACAGAGATATACATAGTGAACATAACATTTTAATGACTTTAAAACATAAAGAATATTGTGTGTTGAAGTTATTCAGTATTTGCAAATTTCTTTTGTAAATATGTACATCTAAAAGTACAAATTTACACATTCAAAATTTTTGAAGTTTTAAATTTCTAATGTGTAAGTTTCAAAATCATTTACAGTACTCATGAACAAAAAAATGCTTTTAGAACTCTAAAAACTACTTAGACATATATGTTTAGAATAAATTAATACAGAATTTATTATATATAACATAGGTATTTAGCTACATTTATTAAAATACAGCAACATCAAGTGCTAAGCATTCTAACTGTCCATTTAATTACTACACACTCATATCAGTTAAATAGTACATTTAGTGGCACAATTTTACAAAAATCATGCGTGTATTTATATTAATGTGGCTGGGACATTAAGGCACAACCCGAATGCCTACCACACGTTGGCAAGACGTGCCTCACAATCAAGTATGCCAGCAGCTCCGGGATGCGCCTCCACAAAGATCCAACATGCTGCTAGCACCAGGGTGCGAAGGTACAAGCCGTGCACCTATTGCTGCCCTACGTAGACATCTGTATGGTATGCCTCATGATCCAGCATACTAGTGGCTCCAGAATGCGCTTTTGCACAAATTCAGCAGGCCACAAGCACTGGGATGCAAAGGCACAACCCGAAGCCTTAAACTCTGCTTGACTGCAGACTACCTACAGCAATGAGTGCATAACTTGCAAAACATAAGTACCCAATGTACGCAGCGCAGTGAAATGCTCAAGAATGAACACCTGAGGGTTGGCCCATTTCTTCTTAAATACCAAGCAGTCAGGGGTGGGGCATAGGGGTTGATGTGGCATGATTGGCTGACCGGGCCATGGGGTTGTGTCAGTGTTCATTCTTTATAAGCAGCACTGGTCCTACTAACTGTTTATGGACTGAAACAAAAGAACACTAAATTTATTTCAGATAAACAAGGACCATCCTGATGTGCTACGGGTGGCATCCATGATCCCTTATGAGCTTCCATCTCATCTACACTCTCCCTCCATGCGACTCCATGCCATCGCCAGACTCCATCAACGTCAGCGTCGCCGTCACCTCCTAGTGAGGTCTGCTGCCACCTCACACACATTTCCTCTTAGATGTACCGTTATCAATTTTGGGTTCATATTTTCACATTGCACATAATGGCAGACATAGAGGCTGCATTAGAGCAGTTGTGGTTGGCTGAAGGGTGAGCGAAGATAGCCTCGGGCCTGGCTCGGAGTGCCATCAGGGTGACCACAAAAAATTTATTTCAAAATTCCCTTATATTTCCAGGTTTTCCAGAAATTTTCTAAAAACATTCCCTAATATTTTACAACAATTTTGTTTTGTTTAAAAAATTTAAATCTAAGATTGAAACGTCATAGCAAAGCATAGAAAGACAAGGTCAACAAAAAAATATATTACACTTCTGTTGGCTACAACAGAATACCACTTACCTCAAACCTCATGTAGAATATTGAACTTTTGTCACACGTGGATAACCATAATCACAGTTGCAGAAATCTAGCAGCTATGCTGTTCAGTCCATTAATAATATTTGATATATTCCAAACCCATTTTCACAAAAAACATATATATGATATTGACAAAATATATGATTTAAAAGACATTTCAAAACTACACCAAAAAATTGTTAACATGAGAAAATCAAAAATGCATTATTTTATTTCTGAAATAATATTTCAAGTGTGCATACATTTACACATTAAAATTGATAAAGCCATATTGTGCTTATTACTGCTTCATGGTATTTATTTGTTCCTCAATAGCCTGAACTTCGGCTAGCATTTTAGCTTTTTTGGCCTCCAAATCAGACTTTTCTTTGGCCAGACGTTTTCTACAAATGTCAACATTTTCTTTGATCGTCTTTGCTTCTTTCTGGCACTTCTCAGTTTCTTCGGTGAGTCTGGCTCATGCATTTCTGTAAGATAGCAAAAGTGACTTGGAAATGCTGTAATCCGATAGGTCACCACCTGCTGACATGATAGAGTCCTAGACCATCCTTTGCGTAACCAAGGTTATCAACAAGGCACTCACTGTTAACTGAGAAACCATGTTCAACATTCGCATTGCCATGGGAAAGTATCATGACAATCTTCATGATTATCTCTACAGATTTTGGGTTGCCATTCTCATGGATGAAATCTCACCAGAAGTGGTCAACTTGTTTTTCTGATCTGGATAGAGTAGTTCTGTAAACACTTTTCACACTAGGCTGAGAACATAACTCTCAAAATTCTCTATCTGCTCTGTCTGCAACAGTTCCATCAATCCAGTCGTAGTTTTCAAGAATTGTGAGAAGATTCTTCAGTCTACTGTCATGAACGTTTGCCATAGCTGCAACAGAGGGATCCCAACAAGAAACAGCTTTAGTTAGGTTAAACTGCAATGGAGAATGCTCCAATAACTTCGTGACAAATGCTTTCAAGCACATAACACAATCTTTATAAAACAGTTCGCAATCCAGTTCCTTGGACAGTTTACCTAAATCTCTCAGTGCCCTCCGGGAACCATACCCTACATCAACTTTGGAAGAACTCGGAAGATTACTTCTATTCTCAATGTCCGCACGCACAAGATTTTGTGCTTCATTCAAAACATCTTCCATAACAAATCTCTTTATAATATTCAGAATGACAGTTGTGAGAGAGCTGTGAAGGAATAGTGCACAAGGGTCATCAGTCTGATATTCTAACAGGAACGGCTGAGTTTCCAAAGCCAAAGACTTAAAAAATGCCAACTTTGCTGGAAGCAGTGGGTCAGCAACAGTTTTTGCAACAGTTTTATAGCTTGCACATGTGCGTTCTCTTTTTTCTATTTTTGCTACATGGATCATTTTCTTTAAATGTGGAATCATATCAGATGCTCATTGAGCCACATCCTCGTTTTGCAACCGACGGACAGCACAAAACTTCTTCGGGAATTCTGATGAGCCTGAATTCTCTGCGAACATTGAATGCTGTGCTGGTACATCCTTGAAAAGATAATACAGTGACCTAGGGAACTGCACAATATTCCACCCAGAAGCTTCAATGCCAGCCTTAAACGCACCATGCATACTGTGCAAACCACAGCTTCCCATGTTGACAATAACTGGATTATTTTGACCAATGTCCAGTTCTAATTTTAGATCTCTGGTTCACATTGGGCCCATCCATTGAAATCTGAAGAATTTTCTTCAGGTCAAGTGATGACACTGCTTCTTTGAAAGATGTTCTAAGGTTATCTGCTTTGGCGCGGCACACAAAATCGGAATTAAAAATCTAGTATGTGCCTCATTGCTCTCATTGTCCCAAAATCATATGTTCAGATCCATTTGAATCTCTTGACTCACTCAGTTAAGCGATTCATCAAAATCCACTACAATATGTTTGCAAGCACTCACTGATTCCAGCAACTGTTTCTTGAAGTGAGGTGCAATACCAAATAGTATGGAATATGCAATCTTGTTTCTTTGAAGTTGCACCTTACTGGCTATAACACTGTCTGGGAACATAACTTTTAACAAATTAATATCCTTTGCTGCTGCTGTACGCATGGATTTATGTGCAATAATTGTCTGCAGACACCACAGTATTTCTGCACGACTCACTTGTTCTTTAATAACAAATGTCTTAACACTACAGTGCGGTACATCCTTGATAATTTGTTTCTCTGGGGGCTGAACAGATGTCAATGGACAGTGTTGACTGTTTGGAGACACTGGCACTGAATCGATTTTGTCATCTTGTGAAATTTTAAAAAATTCACCTATTGAAAGTGTTTTTTTGTCACTAACCCTTGATAGGGTGTTTTTTCCCTTTAACATGACTTTTGACTGCAGTATGGCCCATGTTGCTTAAAGTAAACAATGTGTTGCACACTTTACACTTGGCTTTTGTTGGATCACAAGAAACTTTATCAAACCAACCCAAATTAGGGTCAATAAGCCAGTCATCCTGAAACCTTGCTGTCATTTTACAAGGCACCTGCGCAGAAAGCACATTTTTCTACAGAAAGAGAAGGCATGAATAATATGTGCAAAATTCCTAGTTTATTTCTCAAAATTAAAATCAACAGTACATGTAAACACAAAAAACATTGCTGCCAAATATAAAGCTGAGAAAACAAACCTTCAGTAACTTTTGGGCATACAGTAGCAAACAAAGAAAGTGAAATGGGCAAGAATTGTGCTACTGTATTTGGTTTTGTTAAAATCAGCACCTTTGTTAGAAAATTGGCACTACGAAGCAATTTTGGATACAAAAGATACACACACAAAACTCACTTAATAACGCACTACAAAATACAGTTCTGAGGCTATTCCCAATACTATCCATAATTCCTTATATGGACTTGTACAAGTGGCACGACGACATGGGAATTTTACTCGACTCTGCTGTTGTTTATTTACGTATTGTATAATGTGTTTCGGTTGAAAACAAATATGAATGTCCATCATATCTTAAAAAGTGAACATAAGCTAGAATGAAGGGATAGTCATGTTATTTTTTACGTAATGAATAACTTTTTTTAAGAAAATTAATTTAGATGTTATATTTGAATATCCGAAAAATGGGATTGTTGATAACGAAACATTTCTGAGTGATTGTCGCTTAACTTGCATTCCAAACAAATTCACCTATCACGTAATATGAATTTAACACTTCCACATTCCATTCAATGAGTACATCAACATTTTACAATTGTTTATGATGTCGGCAGTCGGTGAGGCCATCTTTGGCCGGTTACACAACTGCAGGAAGCAACCGTGTTTGTGATTGGTTATGGGTCACGTGACAATCACCATTACAAGAACCACACACCAATCACAACGAGCTTCACTTCACCTACAGGGATATTTGTACCGTGAAAAGCCGCTAGCAATACCAATCCAAACCCTAAAGAGTTATGTTGTTTACTGCTAAGAAATTAGCTTTGTTTGCTTACACAGCAAAACATGTAACATGCAAACTCGAAAAAGTTCAGATGGGTATAAAATTCCATGATGCATCTTAAATTTCCCTGATTTTTCCCTGATATATTCCCGGTTAAAGGAATTTCCTGATATTTCCCGATTTTCCCGGTTTTCTACGTCTGTGGCCACCCTGGCCATTAGTAACCCAGATAAGAGAAATTTGTTTCTTGCCACCACATGTAACCTTAACTTGTCGCTACTCGGTCACCTGAGTTATACAGGGGGTGGCCAGTAGTTCATATAGTTAAATTTTATTGGTGCAGACTAATGACACCTGAGGTTGTTGCGTTAGGGGTAAACAAATACTCGTATTCTCCGTTAGTTAACACACCAGGATTTTATTGATCAGAAGGTCACATAGTTATTACACACACTGGCGAGACTGAGCCCCCCTCTAGTCGTAAGCCTGAAGTGCTGAATACTATGCATCGGGGAAGGTTTGTTGAAGGGAGACGTTTCTCTACTTATCTGTGACTGCGGCTTTTGGTGAGTTGTCTTCGTTGGTAGCTGAGGCATGGTGAGTTGGGTGGCCCTGATTCAGGCCCTCGAACTGGCTCTCGTTGACGTACTGTACGAAGTTGGCTGTTTCCTGCGGCTTTGACGGTCTCGCAATGAAGCCCGGGATTAGTGTTCTCCCGTGTCTTGCACTTTCCTTGCGATCCCGGCTGGCGTTCCTGGTTGGAGAGTGCTTCCTCCGCGTCCTTCTTCCGGCCATTGAGTTTCTGTCTGCATTCCTAACCGCGGAAACTGCCACTACATTTCGGAAATGAACTCATGAGTTCTCGGTACTTTTACTGGGTTTGTCTCGGGAATTTACCTTCTCGAGGAAAGGCGCCCCTCGGACGAGGGCTACCACTCGTTTCCGGGAATTTACTCATATTCTCGGCACTGTTCTCGTCACATGACTGTTTACTCCCGTTTTGGCTTCATCTATCTCGTCTCGCGGCTGTACCGCCGAACAAGTCCCGTCTTGGCTGGCGATAATTGCTCTCGAACAATTGACTGTGAACAACTGATTGTACATTACTGCCTGGGGCCGGTCCCAAACTCCGGCCCGTTGATGCGACTGCCTCTCGCCTAACTGCCTTCTCTGTCTCGTTTATGACTGCCGATGACAACTGCCCGACGATCACTGACTTACTGCTCGCGACTGAAGGACCACGACTGAATGCTAGCTCACGACAGAATGACCACGAACCTTGGCTGCCCTCGAATTTAACCCGTCTCTCGATATATTCAAATTGGCCGTCAGCACATTGTGTCAACAGAAACAGGGACTTCCCTGGCGTAACTCGCACGGTTTTTTGTATAGGATTTCGGTCTCGTCAGCGACTCGCTCGCTCAAACTAGGGGTGGAGGGAGGGGTGCGGCAAGCGTCTTGGGGGTTCCTGGGAGCTGTGTCTGCACTAATCTCGGCCAGGGGGTTACCCTGTTTCCTTCGCCGAGGGCTTATATCAGCTAATTTTCGGGACTTTCCCTGTTTCCTTCGGCTGCGGTTCTTCCCCGCTTATCCTTAAACCTCGGGACATCCCCGGGGGTTATTTATCAGGGTGTGAATACAGCACAATTTCTATCCTATGTACTCGTCACGCGTCAACCTCTCATATGTAAAGGAGGGCTTCAAACTCATTTTATCTTGGTGGAGACAGCATTGAATAGAATGGAAACATTTGATTCACATGCTCATGCTGAATGCATGGTTAACTCAGAGGAGCATTATTACACAGTAATCGCTGCTGTTGAAGTGATCATGTGTACTGACCACAAGGCTGAAAATCAAGTGGAGGCAGCAGAGTCTGGTGGTTCAAGAGTGCTTCCACCAAAAATTAAACTACCTACTTTCTATGGCAATCCAAGGGAGTGGGTGAATTACTCCAACCTTATCACCACAATGATTCTCCAACAATGCTGGATTATAAGCTGTGAAGAATCTTATTTGAAAATCTCCCTTAACAGTGAGTCATTGAATATGGTACGCTCGTTGCTTATATCTGAGGCGAACTTTGCTGTGGCATGGGATCTCCTTACTAATCATTATCAGAACAAGAGACTGATTGTTTTGCTTCGTGTAGAAGCCCTTTTGCAAGCACCTGCAGTATTAGCTGACTTATCCACATCATTAAGGTACTTATTACCCATTGTTACCGAAACTGTGTCTGTAATTGAAGCAACTCATATACCAGTTCATCATTGGGACTTAATTCTACTTTCCATATTATCAAAGAGGATTGATACCGGACTGCAAACGCAAAGGATGCCAATTTAATTNTGTCTGTAATTGAAGCAACTCATATACCAGTTCATCATTGGGACGTAATTCTACTTTCCATATTATCAAAGAGGATTGATACCGGACTGCAAACGCAAAGGATGCCAATTTAA
This sequence comes from Clitarchus hookeri, assembly GCA_002778355.1. Classification (NCBI taxonomy): domain Eukaryota; kingdom Metazoa; phylum Arthropoda; class Insecta; order Phasmatodea; family Phasmatidae; genus Clitarchus; species Clitarchus hookeri. The sequence goes on along the minus strand of NQII01003758.1, from coordinate 210,364 downwards.
TTGGACAGTGAACTCCCTACTCTGACTGGATTTTTAAGGTTTTATGAAAAAAATTGCTTGATGCAGGAGGCTGTTAATTTGTCTCAACTAACAGTGCCCACTGTCAGGTTAAAACAGGGTCATTGAGTATTAATAAGGTAAGACCAACTCAAAATCCTAGTAATTTCATAGTGAAGCCTAATCTTACAAAATGTGTAATGTGTAATGGTGCTCATCCTTCAAGTAGGTGGACGACTTAAGCAGGCAGATTTGGCATTTCAAGAAAAGCACCCTATAATTCTATCTTAGTCGCCTGACAGAGTTACTGTTTGATCAGCTTCACCAGGACCACCTCCATCCAGGTGCTCTGACCCTTCAATCATTGCTGCAATGGGAATTCTGGCTTCTTNCGGTTCTTCCCCGCTTATCCTTAAACCTCGGGACATCCCCGGGGGTTATTTATCAGGGTGTGAATACAGCACAATTTCTATCCTATGTACTCGTCACGCGTCAACCTCTCATATGTAAAGGAGGGCTTCAAACTCATTTTATCACGGTGGAGACAGCATTGAATAGAATGGAAACATTTGATTCACATGCTCATGCTGAATGGATGGTTAACTCAGAGGAGCATTATTACACAGTAATCGCTGCTGTTGAAGTGATCATGTGTACTGACCACAAGGCTGAAAATCAAGTGGAGGCAGCAGAGTCTGGTGGTTCAAGAGTGCTTCCACCAAAAATTAAACTACCTACTTTCTATGGCAATCCAAGGGAGTGGGTGAATTACTCCAACCTTATCACCACAATGATCTCCAACAATGCTGGATTATAAGCTGTGAAGAATCTTATTTGAAAATCTCCCTTAACAGTGAGTCATTGAATATGGTACGCTCGTTGCTTATATCTGAGGCGAACTTTGCTGTGGCATGGGATCTCCTTACTAATCATTATCAGAACAAGAGACTGATTGTTTTGCTTCGTGTAGAAGCCCTTTTGCAAGCACCTGCAGTATTAGCTGACTTATCCACATCATTAAGGTACTTATTACCCATTGTTACCGAAACTGTTTCTGTAATTGAAGCAATTCATATACCAGTTCATCATTGGGACTTAATTCTACTTTCCATATTATCAAAGAGGATTGATACTGGACTGCAAACGCAAAGGATGCCAATTTAATTGGACAATGAACTCCTTACTCTGACTGGATTTTTAAGGTTTTATGAAAAAAATTGCTTGATGCAGGAGGCTGTTAATTTGTCTCAACTAGCAGTGCTCACTGTCAGGTTAAAACAGAGTCATTGAGTATTAATAAGGTAAGACCAACTCAAAATCCTAGCAATTTCATAGAGAAGCCTAATCTTACAAAATGTGTAATGTGTAATGGTGCTCATCCTTCAAGTAGGTGGACGACTTAAGCAGGCAGATTTGGCATTTCAAGAAAAGCACCCTATAATTCTATCTTAGTCGCCTGACAGAGTTACTGTTTGACCAGCTTCACCAGGACCACCTCCATCCAGGTGCTCTGACCCTTCAATCATTGCTGCAATGGGAATTCTGGCTTCTTGGTGCCAGGAATGTGATACAGAAGCATCTCTCAAAGTGCTTGAAATGTTTTAAAGCACACCCAAAACAATTACATCAATGATGGCTGGTCTACCTGCAAGTACGGCGTGTCAGCCAAAAGTTATTCTTACATTCAGGAACGGACTATGGAGGTCCAGTTTCCATCACAATGGCTAGAGCAAGGAATCCCTACATGCTGCAAGCATACAATTATCTTTTAATCTGCTTCACGACTATGGAGGTTTACCTAGAGCTTGTATTTGACCTCACCACCAAAGCGTTTCTTGCAGCTCGCATCAGTTTGTTGCCTGTCGAGGGCACTGCGCCCACATCTATAGTGATTGTGGTACAAACTTTGTGGGTGCCAACCGTAGGCTGTCTAAGTTACATGACTTTCTTATTTGCTCAGACACAACCAAATATTTGGTTGACAGGCTGGCAGAGCTGAAACTTACCTGGCATTTCAATGCTCCTACTGCACCTCATTTTGGAGGGCTTTGAGAGGAAGGAATAAAGTCAGTAAGGTACAACTCACCCAGGTGGTGGGCACACAGCTACTCATGTATGAAGAACTTTACATGGTCCTTATCCAGGGTGAGGTGACATTAATCCCCAATCTCTGTGTGCGTTGTTAAATTACCCTAATGATGTAGCCACACTAACACCCAGCCACTTCCTCACACTTGGTCCTTCTCAAGTACTCCTAAAAGAGGACCTTTCCAACACTCCAGTGAACAGGCTAACTTCTTGGTCCCTAGTATAGCAAACCCATTAGTAATTTTGGAAATGCTGGCCTCTGGAGTACCTGCACCACCTTTAACCTAAAGACAAATGGACTGAGAAGGAAGCAAATCAGGAAGGAGTGTTAGTCAAGGACCCCAATTTACCCCCACTCCAATGGTGGCTGGGTCGAGTGTTGAAAGTGTTCCCAGGTACAGATGGGGCTGTTGTGTCACCAAACTTGCATACTCAGCATGGTACCCTGGTTCGGCCTGTGGTTATACTGTCTCCCCTTCCATCGCAGTGAACTGGACTGTGGACGGTTCAAGATGGGTAGGGTGTTTGGGACTTGCAAAATTTGTAAATAGTTTGTTAATAATAATTTGGTTAATGATAACACGTTTTCCCTTTTTGAACTTCCTGTGCTGGAGTTGGCACCAACACCATCATTCAGCGGCGCTGACAACAGTGATACCAGTCAGTCGTAAACATTAGTCAGCGCAATAAGTTGTGTATTGGTGCGAGGTTATCACTACTCAATCTTGTATTATTACAGTACATATTCATACATCAGCACAAACACTGTTCGCTGATTACTATCAGACACACAAAAAGCTTAAATGTCACTGCAGAAAGTCTGTACACTGGCTGGGGGTATTCTGCAAGCCTAAACTTTATTTTCTAATGATGTTTGTCAAGACTGCCTTTAGCACACACAACAATTTGTACGCCTTGATGTTATTTTGAGTAGATAGTTGTTTTTTTAATGAATGGTAAAGGCTCTATGAGATTGGTAAAACTCAGTAGCTTAGTTACATGTGTTGCTTACTGACACACAAATACCATTTTTATATATACTATAATGATATTATGAACTTTAAGTCTGTTGGCATAGTTAGATTCTTTAAGGGATGGAGGTCTTAATTAATTTCCTAATGTTATTTCTAAACAGTCCAAAAAAGAATCCAAACTTTCTTCTTGACAACAATGATCACTTACTATTTAAAGCTGATATTTACAAAATTATTCCTCACCTTATAAAAATTAACAAGTCAAACACTTAAAACCATTCTTTATAAACAGTTTTTTTTAACAAGTCAAACACTTAAAACCATTCTTTATAAACAGTTTTCTAACACCTACTGAATTACCTACTCTTAAAAATATATTTGCTAACTGACAATTCCAATATTTACATTCACGTCAGTATCACTAATCTATTCAAGTCCCACCTTATTTCAATTCGGATATCATCAGTCATTCCTGTCTGAGTTGTTCTAGAGCACCCAGAGCGCTCTTGTATCTCATACACATGTGTACTTTACTTGTATGACTCGCTCTCCACAGCACTTGCACACGTTTCGCACATCGCCGTTGAACACACGTCCACCGCAGTCTCCCTCACCTTCACCGTCAGTCTTCTTCATTCACCGCTTGCCACACTTTGCCAGGTGGCTATCACAGACTGGGTGTGGTGCTATTTGTAGGGGCTGGAGCCCCATATAGAATAATCTTCACATGTCGGCCCATGCAGAGGGGGGAGATATCCAGAAAACTCACGCAATGAGCCATAGCCACCGAATGCCCCAGCACGGGGGATGAGGGGTAGTAGCGTCACCTCTCCGGAAATTTAACAGGTCCACCCAGAAAGGGATAAGGGAGGATGGGTCAAGAGCGGCGACACAACACTCCTCAAGCAGCAAGGAGGGACACATTTCTGGCATGGGGAAGAGGGAAGGGCCTGCGCAACAATAATTAAAAAAATATCTATCAGTTTTACTACCACAATTTTACAATTTTATATTTCGGCAGGGAGAAACTCCTGGCAGCAACCCTAATCAACTCACTAAATTTCAAATTCACTTACCTTTACCATTTACCCCTAACTTACATTTATCATATAAGATTATTACTATAATACTTATAGTAGAAATATCAAAAGATTAAAAGTGATATTTATCAATTGTGACTACAGTAATTAACATTTTGGAAATAAATATTAACGACTCGGCTACAAAAACAAATGTGGAAAAAGGTCTTTACAACTACTGCATATCTCAGTTTCCGGGTGTTTTCGGTGTACAGAATGCCATCTAGTGTCCATCATCAGAATTGCGAGAACACAAAATTGAGAAACCTGATGTTACTTGAAGTGGGAGAACCAACAGCCACTTGTCTGACAGGCGGCTGATCAAAATTTGCCTTTTAGACTATTCAGACAGATGGCATTTGGTCAGGTGAATGTAGCCTGCAAGTGTGTACATAACCCCATCACTGAAGCAGTCAACTGCACTTTTATTATGGGTATCACTGAATTTAACTACACATTTAAATGAACCAAAAACAAATTTATGACTATCAATTGTAAATAACTGCCACTTCCGAGTTACTTTTGTTGTTAAAATGTCATATAAAAATTAATAATAAAGATGAAATTAATCTGTATGATCAAAAGTGGATGTCTGTTGATATGCAACAGTGTGACGGTTGCTACTATCATAGCAGAATTATGAAATACATGTTCTAACAGTAAGTATCCAATAGAGTCTCCTAAAAATAAGACTGGTTGGATGTCCACAGTTCATGATAAGATGTAGATTTCTCAAAACAGGACAGAAAGTGCACTGGAATGGCAGGCCAGAGCTGCTACTGAAGATAGACTGCAGTAAGAAAGTACCATTGACATGCGGTGACAGCCCGGCATCCTCCAGCTGCCTCCGCAGATCCTCAATCTCTGACTGGAACTGTCGCAGCAGAGCATCCTTGGGATCTTCGTTAACTCGTGCTCTGTTTGTTATATTTTTGGCTCGGTTGGCATACCGCAGGGTACTGATTGTCTCATCATAGTTGTAGTCTGCTGGCCCAATATTAGCACACTGTAACAACAATCACCAGAATGAAAATTAAATTGGAGTTGCATAGTTTTTTATTTTGATTAAAGTACATCATTATGAGTCTACACTACCCTTTAAACAGAACATATCTATGTGCTATCCTTTCACATTTGAGAAACTTGCCCCTCTTATAATATTTTTGTAATTACTATATATTAATAATGACCACTTGTTCTGTCCAGGCTATTTTTGAAACTGTCTTGTCGTAAGGATTTGCTCTCACCCTTTCCTGGGAGAAACTCTGGTGCGAACCGATATGCAAAGTAATCAATGCTTCTGCTGTGTCTGAAGCTGCACTGCCTGTCATGATACCAAGGAAGTGGACAGAAATACTTCACTCAGATCCTGCTTACGTCTTTGTAAAGAAGCTGGGCATGGTCTTGAGGACCACTGCTGGTAGACTGTCAGGTGTCCATGCGCTTACAGAAATTTCAAGTGTGATTCAGATATATGCTTTCACTGTGCTTTCTCCACTTACCTGGCCCATAGATAGGGAGTGATATGACTGTCTCTCCTCATTACCTTTAGGCTCACACCACTTTCACGTACCAATTCCAATTCTTCCCTCTACTAGCCTATCCTATGTGATGCTAAGGGAATCNCTTATAATATTTTTGTAATTACTATATATTAATAATGACCACTTGTTCTGTCCAGGCTATTTTTGAAACTGTCTTGTCTATGTAAGGATTTGCTCTCACCCTTTCCTGGGAGAAACTCTGGTGCGAACCGATATGCAAAGTAATCAATGCTTCTGCTGTGTCTGAAGCTGCACTGCCTGTCATGATACCAAGGAAGTGGACAGAAATACTTCACTCAGATCCTGCTTACGCCTTTGTAAAGAAGCTGGGCATGGTCTTGAGGACCACTGCTGGTAGACTGTCAGGTGTACATGCGCTTACAGAAATTTCAAGTGTGATTCAGATATATGCTTTCACTGTGCTTTCTCCACTTACCTGGCCCATAGATAGGGAGTGATATGACTGTCTCTCCTCATTACCTTCAGGCTCACACCACTTTCACGTACCAATTCCAATTCTTCCCTCTACTAGCCTATCCTATGTGATGCTAAGGGAATCNCAGGCTCACACCACTTTCACGTACCAATTCCAATTCTTCCCTCTACTAGCCTATCCTATGTGATGCTAAGGGAATCTAGGACAGGACAAGCTGAAGCACAGATCCAGTCCTTATACTCCTACATCGGAGTCTGGCAGAGGGCATGCCAACACATAAATGCAGTCCTCGTACTGTAGGGAGCATCCCACCACAGTTTTCCTTCTATCCTAGAGTGCTTTCAACTGCCGCTTTGACCTGTCCTGTTGTCCAGAACCGCTGAGTGGCATGCTATCCCAAGAAGATGGCTCAAGTGTCCAACCACCCAGGAACAGACTGCTGGTGACCTTGCATTGTGATGCGTAATGAACATGCTAAGGCATGTCTTGCTTACCATCATTAAACCTCCACAATCTACCCTAAACCCTCAACGCTTCCTGCATCTTGTTCCTCTGTACCTACTCACAATCCAAAATGTGCAACATGTCACTGAGTGGCTAACTGTAAATCTCCCAGGATGGCTGCAACCTTTAGCTACACCATTCCCCCCATAGGGATGTTATCTATATTAGCAGAAAAAATACTGAATGCCAAAAAGTACCTTTATAATGTACTGGTCCTAGCTACCCTAGTTGACTGATTGCTGTCCACTATCCAAGTGCCCAATAGTAGGATAAATTCTGATGCAAGGGAATTCACATGCTTTATTTTTACCATTTGTTACAAGCTGGGAGACACAGTAAGCCTCAATCAGCGAGAGAATCTGTTCTACTAGAGACAGACACTTACGTGGGAAAACTATCATCAAACTGGTACTAAAAACTCCTTCCACCAGCCTTCACAGGGTGCAGGTGGTGGACTGTGGGACGGAAGGGACAACCGCGCCGCCTGGCATGCAACAATACTAGATGATGTGATGATGTCCACATAAACATACAAGATATCAGAAAGTAAGTTTCCCTATTTTTTTTAGGTAAACTGGTAAAAATCTATTTCAGCACACACCATTCCTTTAGTTTTTGACATAATCATCACATTTATTTAAGCGTTTTGTCAAAGTGTAAAATGAGGATTTCCCATTCCCTGATGACAGAAAGTGGCACCCTGCTTATTAATATTAAGTCATTTCACCATTTCGTCTTTCACTCCACCGTCACTAGAAAATCATCTGCCCTGTAGAGGTTTCTTCATCTTGTCAAATTGAACCAACTACGTTTTTACTTCTTTATATGTCAATCTTACACAATTATTTTGTGTGTTCACAAAGCATTTGTTTATTTCACAATTTAAAATAACTATAACAAATTTTGTGAAAACACGTGTCACTGTGATCAAGTCTTATTTTTTAACAAACTGTCTTGCAAGTGCCGCATCTTAAACCAATTTGTAGACCAGTTTTTATGGTAATCTTGTATTTATATCTGCAGTTCTAAGGAATCATTTTAACTGCTACATGCCTGCATTTTAAAATATTTTCTTGTTCATAATTAACTGCTTGTTTTCTAGTAAATGGTGAACAAACTGTCTCGTCAGGCACCTCATCTTAGGCAGATTTGCAGTCCAGTTTTAGAATAATTTTGTTGTTAAGCAGTGTTCATATCTCCATTTCTGGGGAATCCTTTTACTGTAACGTACCTACCTTTGAAATATTTGTATCTCATTAATAAATTATGTGTTAACTTCTTCCGTAAACAGTAAAAATTAGTTGCAGGCGGAATGACCTGACATTGATATAGGAGTTTAATTTTTTCAAGCCTGAAAAATATTTCAAGCTGAGCTCGAGCCATAAGCAGGTATTGGCTCCAGTTCAATTTCTGGCTACTCACAACCAGCATAAAGTTTAATTGTGGTACGTTAAACTCCATCTGAAACTAGGTTTCATGTGTGATATATGCTCAACATAGAAGTTTCTCAACAGTTTTTGCATTACACCTCCTTATTCACCTTGTTCCTGAGACAATCTTTCATTCTTTTGATGTCTTCTTTATTTTGGTTTAAATGANTTATTCACCTTGTTCCTGAGACAATCTATCATTCTTTTGATGTCTTCTTTATTTTGGTTTAAATGAAGCTCACGATGGTGTTTGGAGTCATAAAAGAGTTTATTCTTTGTTAAAAAATGAATAGTTTTTTTTAAGATGAATGTAATCTTCCCCTAACACATTAATATANTATTCTTTGTTAAAAAATGAATAGTTTTTTTTAAGATGAATGTAATCTTCCCCTAACACATTAATATACAGTATTTACTAAGTTCTAAGCTGCACTTTTTTCTGAATATATACTTGGAAAACAAGGGTATGTCTTAGAACTGCAAGGGTGCGTCTTAGAATCGAAACCCATCAATTTTTTTACCCAAAATTTTTTTTAGGATTATTTTATTTTTATGTGATTATTTTTGCACAGAATATAAAGAATCCAAGAGAAATAAAGCAGCTNATTTTTTAGGATTATTTTATTTTTATGTGATTATTTTTGCACAGAATATAAAGAATCCAAGAGAAATAAAGCAGCTAGTAAGATATTTGAAACCAATTAATTGAACTTGGGCTGCTGGAGAGAAGCAGTCAATGCTATTATTTGCTTCCAAAAGCACAACATTATCATTTTAGAGGATGAAATATTTTTGTTTCAATGGAAAACCATACCTATCGAAGGCAAAATTAAACTTCAAACTTCCTTCTGAAATTAAATCTTCATTGAGGTGGTGGTTTAACCTGTGACCTCATATGCATACCAATAACTAGTGACCTCGGAAATTAGCTGTTCCGATAATANGAGGTGGTGGTTTAACCTGTGACCTCATATGCATACCAATAACTAGTGACCTCGGAAATTAGCTGTTCCGATAATAAAAATAATAAAGTGAATTTTAGTATTTTAAAACAAAAAAAACACGTGAATTTGGACTTTTTTTTAACAAACAGAACTATTATGTCTTGTTTTTGTACAGTTTAACATAATTTTGCTACACTTACAGACAAAAGTTTGACAAATGACACACAAATCTCCAGATCAANGTTTGTACAGTTTAACATAATTTTGCTACACTTACAGACAAAAGTTTGACAAATGACACACAAATCTCCAGATCAATACAAAGTAATAATTATTTAATTGACTGATAACGCTAAGCAGCAATATTATTGTTTACCTGTAACCACGATCTTCAAATTCAATACAGTTTACAGGTTAACCAACATTGAAAATAGCCACTCATGCGAAGAGATATTACTGCAATACAAACTTCCCTCGTATGTAGAGACAGCTTTGTTATACATTTTGCGGTATTTGGATTTGTTCATGTGACTTTACTTTAAATATCCAATTTAGGTATAGCAAGTGTAACATGAATTTACTTCANGTATTTGGATTTGTTCATGTGACTTTACTTTAAATATCCAATTTAGGTATAGCAAGTGTAACATGAATTTACTTCACAATACAAAAAATTTGTTTACCAAAATTCTCTAGGACTATTAAATTATCTTTGTTGTGGCAACCTTTTTAACTGAAAATGTTCGGTTACATAAAGTACGTTATTTGATCACAAAATAAATAAACATAACAAGTGATACTAATGNTTAATAAATTATGTGTTAACTTCTTCCGTAAACAGTAAAAATTAGTTGCAGGCGGAATGACCTGACATTGATATAGGAGTTTAATTTTTTCAAGCCTGAAAAATATTTCAAGCTGAGCTCGAGCCATAAGCAGGTATTGGCTCCAGTTCAATTTCTGGCTACTCACAACCAGCATAAAGTTTAATTGCGGTACANTTAATTTTTTCAAGCCTGAAAAATATTTCAAGCTGAGCTCGAGCCATAAGCAGGTATTGGCTCCAGTTCAATTTCTGGCTACTCACAACCAGCATAAAGTTTAATTGCGGTACATTAAACTCCATCTGAAACTAGGTTTCATGTGTGATATATGCTCAACATAGAAGTTTCTCAACAGTTTTTGCATTACACCTCCTAATTCACCTTGTTCCTGAGACAATCTTTCATTCTTTTGATGTCTTCTTTATTTTGGTTTAAATGAAGCTCACGATGGTGTTTGGGTCATAAGAGTTTATTCTTTGTTAAAAAATGAATAGTTTTTTTTAAGATGAATGTAATCTTCCCCTAACACATTAATATACAGTATTTGCTCAGTTCTAAGCTGCACTTTTTTCTGAATATATACTTGGAAAACAAGGGTGCGTCTTAGAACTGCAAGGGTGCGTCTTAGAATCGAAACGCATCAATTTTTTTACCCAAAATATTTTTTAGGATTATTTTATTTTTATGTGATTATTTTTGCACAGAATATAAAGAATCCAAGAGAAATAAAGCAGCTAGTAAGATATTTGAAACCAATTAATTGAACTTGGGCTGCTGGAGAGAAGCAGTCAATGCTATTATTTGCTTCCAAAAGCACAACATTATCATTTTAGAGGATGAAATATTTTTGTTTCAATGGAAAACCATACCTATCGAAGGCAAAATTAAACTTCAAACTTCCTTCTGAAATTAAATCTTCATTGAGGTGGTGGTTTAACCTGTGACCTCATATGCATACCAATAACTAGTGACCTCGGAAATTAGCTGTTCCGATAATACAAAAAATAAAGTGAATTTTAGTATTTTAAAACAAAAAAAAAACAAGAATTTGGACTTTTTTTTAACAAACAGAACTATTATGTCTTGTGTTTGTACAGTTTAACATAATTTTGCTACACTTACAGACAAAAGTTTGACAAATGACACACAAATCTCCAGATCAATACAAAGTAATAATTATTTAATTGACTGATAACGCTAAGCAGCAATATTATTGTTTACCTGTAACCACGATCTTCAAATTCAATACAGTTTACAGGTTAACCAACATTGAAAATAGCCACTCATGCGAAGAGATATTACTGCAATACAAACTTCCCTCGTATGTAGAGACAGCTTTGTTATACATTTTGCGGTATTTGGATTTGTTCATGTGACTTTACTTTAAATATCCAATTTAGGTATAGCAAGTGTAACATGAATTTACTTCACAATACAAAAAATTTGTTTACCAAAATTCTCTAGGACTATTAAATTATCTTTGTTGTGGCAACCTTTTTAACTGAAAATGTTCGGTTACATAAAGTACGTTATTTGATCACAAAATAAATAAACATAACAAGTGATACTAATGAACTTAACCTCAAATAGTAGGTAAGCTAAAATGCAAAGTTCATGATGAATAAAAAGTTTAATAAAAAATTACAAGTGATATGTCTGTGCATTTAGTTTCATAATTTATACAGCAGGGGTTGGCACTACGCATTTAAATAATTTCAATACAATTGTTTACTTTACATCTGGTCTACATCTCTTAAGATATTGTGCTGTACTGTATAACCGCTTGTGTAAAATAACATTTTTTATGGCGTAAAACATAAATCTTATTTTCAAAATGCCCAAGTCTCCCGTGAATGCATATTTACGAGTAACAGAGTTTAAAAGTGACTGTCTGCATGCTTCAGGTGGAACTTGGAGGAAAACATTGAACGTTTAGAATGCTTTCCTCTGATAACTGATTACGGCGGTGAATATACATTCTTTTTAAGAGCATCTTATCTCCTCAGTAGAAGCAATTAAAATAATTTTTCTGCTTTTCTTTAGTGTAATAAAATTATACGTCATTGGTATTGTATAACAGTTGGCGTAAATAATGTGTTGAGTTTTAACGAGTATAGGCATTTAAGATTTAACCAAAGACATGAATTTCATTAAAAAAAATAACATCTATTTTTCAGGGGTCTCTACCAATAACTTTCACCCCCTAGGATTTTCCCAAAAAAAAAAAATAATAAGTGTGGCTTAAATTCAAGTAAATATGGTGTGCCTATACAATATATAAATTATATAAATTATACTCACCATNGTATTTGGATTTGTTCATGTGACTTTACTTTAAATATCCAATTTAGGTATAGCAAGTGTAACATGAATTTACTTCAGCCAATACAAAAAATTTGTTTACCAAAATTCTCTAGGACTATTAAATTATCTTTGTTGTGGCAACCATTTTGTAACTGAAAATGTTCGGTTACATAAAGTACGTTATTTGATCACAAAATAAATAAACATAACAAGTGATACTAATGAACTTAACCTCAAATAGTAGGTAAGCTAAAATGCAAAGTTCATGATGAATAAAAAGTTTAATAAAAAATTACAAGTGATATGTCTGTGCATTTAGTTTTATAATTTATACAGCAGGGGTTGGCATTACGCATTTAAATAATTTCAATACAATTGTTTACTTTACATCTGGTCTACATCTCTTAAGATATTGTGCTGTACTGTATAACCGCTTGTGTAAAATAACATTTTTTATGGCGTAAAACATAAATCTTATTTTCAAAATGCCCAAGTCTCCTGTGAATGCATATTTACGAGTAACAGAGTTTAAAAGTGACTGTCTGCATGCTTCAGGTGGAACTTGGAGGAAAACANTATTTACGAGTAACAGAGTTTAAAAGTGACTGTCTGCATGCTTCAGGTGGAACTTGGAGGAAAACATTGAACGTTTTAGAATGCTTTCCTTTGATAACTGATTACGGTGGTGAATATACATTCTTTTTAAGAGCATCTTATCTCCTCAGTAGAAGCAATTAAAATAATTTTTCTGCTTTTCTGTAGTGTAGTAAAATTATACGTCATTGGTATTGTATAACAGTTGGCGTAAATAATATGTTGAGTTTTAACGAGTATAGGCATTTAAGATTTAACCAAAGACATGAATTTCATTAAAAAAAATAACATCTATTTTTTAGGGGTCTCTACCAATAACTTTCACCCCCTAGGATTTTCCCAAAAAAAAAAAAAATAAGTGTGGCTTAAATTCAAGTAAATATGGTGTGCCTATACAATATATAAATTATATAAATTATACTCACCATGNAATAAGTGTGGCTTAAATTCAAGTAAATATGGTGTGCCTATACAATATATAAATTATATAAATTATACTCACCATGATGGTTTTTGAGTTACCCCCAAGGGAGTCTTGCAGCAGCCGTGTGAGCTTGGAATTACGATAGGGGATATGGGTGCTTTTTCCATCCACGAGAGCAGATATGACATTGCCCAGAGTTGAAAGAGATAAGTTGATCTTGGTGGCTTCCTTCAAACGCATGCCAGTGGCCCCAGTCTTACTCTGTCGCTCTGAGCCCTAAGCAGAACAAGTGCCACTTATCAACATTCTTCGAATGATTAGTCTGTAGTATTGTTCTGAAAATTAGCTACACCTATGTAGGTATATGTTACAATTCAACATTTCCACTGAGTATAAATATGTACCTACTAGCAATGCCAGATGGGCAAGAAAAAAAAGAACGCATTACATACTAAACATGCAAAACTCAATAATTTCNTACCTACTAGCAATGCCAGATGGGCAAGAAAAAAAAGAACGCATTACATACTAAACATGCAAAACTCAATAATTTCAGAAGCTGTGAAAACACTTACAAATATTTTAAACATGTTTTCATTTAGCAAATGTTGCAAATTAGTTTTGCAACAAATAAAGTGAATCTAAGGGATGTAGAAAGAACAAAACTGAAACACTCAAATAAGTGCAGCCAGCAGAATGCAATCTCTGACAAAGAGAGCAATAACAGAAGGGGTGGGGGGAGAAATAGGAAAATGCACAGAATATGAAAAGAGTGACTGCTGATGTCAGGCTGTTGATATGAAGCAGCGACTAGTTGGATGTCAAATGATTTTTCTTGCACAAGGGTGGAAGTGTGTAGGGGAAGGGAGTTGTCTCAAGCCCATGAAGTATGGAAGTAGAAAAGTTGGCACACCCAAGTTAGACTTGAGTCTTATTTGCTGGCTGGAAATGGGGCCATTAATGATTACAGCTTTTATTTATAACATCTGGAATCAACGAAAACGGTTTGTTTTTTCTTCTTCCATTCTCACTGTCCTCCTCCCTCCATTATCCCTTCCTCACACCCTCGCTCACTCACTCTCCCTCCCTTCCTCCTGACCTCTCTCATATTGAAGTACATACTTTGGGACTTCAACATACAGGCCTCCCAAATCTGTTTTGGACAATGATGTTAAACTAATTTTCTACAGCACACAATGAAATAAAATTTTCACTGAGCACAATTTACACAACATTAAAAAAGTTATTACCTCAAAAGTCTTAATTTTTTTTAACAACATGCTATTTATTACAAATTTTTTAAATTAGGGCTTAATAAGTATTTTTGAACATGAAAGCCTGCAATCTATTTTTTTTTTAACTTATTCATGTCTGTTACCCATATTTTTTTAGGCTCTTAATTAGGTTATATGTCTCATTTAATTTTCATCAAAATACATATTTTGTACAAACAATGGTAATACGCTTGGGCAAACATTTTTACATGTTGCTGGTCTACGTTGACCTTGGCCTGTTCTGCGCGAGTGAGCAGAAGAGAAGGACAGAGCGGTGATACGATATCGGGCGGCAGTGTCATAAAGGACGTCTGATTGACACTGGTGTCAGAAGTGGGATGCAGACAATTGTTAA